>PITA01002257.1:90192-166988 GCA_004023965.1 Spilogale gracilis | reverse complement strand
GGATGACCCCAAACATTAATGTCACATAAAGATTTCAACCTCTTGAGGGACAGTACTTATATCTACACATTAAGCACCTACTAAACACCACATACATCTCATCATTTGCTAAAGGCATTTCAATAGGATAGTAATTAATGGCTAGCCCTCAAAAATATGACCCTCACTCTTAAGGTACAACATGAGAATCTGACTGCAGTTTCCAAACTCCATCACCATTATAAATGATATTTAGAAATGGGTTTCTGCTAAAACAATCCTTTATCCTTGGAATTAAAAGCCAAGGATAATGACACTATCATGAACTGCTTTAAATGGTATGCCTTCTCTCCGAACACAGATGCCTCTGGCATACCGTTGGCTTTAAATCAGACTCGTAGAGAACAGGTTATTACCCCATCTCCTAGAGATAAGCATTTAATATACTTTTATCTGGATCCTCAAAAAACTTGTCCTATGTTGACTTTTTGGTTGTTCAATAAAACCTGCCTTTCCTCTGTTGATCAATACTGGGTAAAATTAGTAACTGACATTTACTGTAACCTCAGAGATTCTTTTAGGCATGTGAAATTGATACTTTATGCCTTTTCCTTGCCTACTGTTTGGGCTACTCCTTTTATTTTTCCTTCCTTTTCTTGATATTCACACGAAATCCTCCATTCATTCACTCGATATGCACCTACTAAGTACCTACTCTGTGCCATAACATCCTCAATGCCTTGGCGATATTTCAGCGAACGACACAGAAGTCCCAACTGCTGCAGAGTTTACATTTCTGGCAAAACCCCATTTTTCCCCAAATTTATGGTCACTAAGGGAAAACATGTTTAGTCTTCAGCTCCACATACCTTTTATCTCTGGTAAAGCTCTACAATTATTCTTTGCCCCATCAGGCCATCAAATCCATTAGCTGCAATACTTTCTCCCAACCTATCACCCTCCTATGGGTTTGTCAGTAAAATCTGAAAATTAAGGAGGAACTATATTGCCAGGTTACTAGAGTTTATAGAAATATTACTCCAGAGTAGAAGCAGGGTTGGGTTTTCTATTTGTTTGTTTGTTTGTTTGTTTCCTACTCCAACTATATCACCTTTTAAAAGAACTGACAGAATAAAAGGATTTATCCTGGCACAGAATGTACCCTGTAATGAGCAATAAGAAAATGGGTGTAGCTCACAGGTGATTTTTAGCATATCAATTACATGCACAATATAAACACAACCATACTGAATGTGAGATGTTTCTGGACACCACATAAAATAGTTAAGTAAGTTTCATGTCCTCCCAATTAAAAAAGGGGATTTCTGTGCTATTCCAAACTTAAATAATCAATCATTTTAGTTCTAATTTTCCAACATTATGCACCAATATTACCAACACAACTGCTGTCCTTGGGACCTTCCCATACATGTTTACTAATTCATGTCCCTTCATTGTCTCTACATATGCCTTAGGATGCATATAATGTCTCCCTCTGGAGAAGTTTCTATCATATGCTCCGGCTCATGCTACCACCATCTCCCTAACTCTCGTTTTTATACCTATCCCTCAGCCTACTTACACAGAAAGTTCATACTATCTGGTCATAAAGTGGCTATTATGTAAAGACTATTACGCCACGTTAGGGTTGTTATTTAAACAGATTTTAAACAGGTAAGGGGAAAACTTCCAGGGAAGAGAAGGTTAGTTTCGATCATGTTGAGTGTGGTTCCTCAACATGATCACACACCTGTCACTAAATCAGACAACAGCTTGTTTTCAGAGTGAAAGGGATCACAAACACAAACATCTACAACATCTAACGTCACAAAATTCTGCCCTACATTTGGCAAAACAGGTAGAAAGGTAATTTTATGTATGTACAGTCATAAATTATACCCAAGGAAAAATAAATATCTCGTGAAGTTGATATATATCACAAAAGAAGCTCAACTATTAAATTAGAATTTAACTTTATCCACCTAAAGTTTGACAGCCAACTAATAACACCCCTCTAACAGTAATATTACTTGCAATTTTTAATTTTAAAAGAAATTTCCTACATTAGAAAAACTGCCTGGGAGCCTTAAACATCTCTTCTTCCTGCCACAGACCTACTTGTTAAATTTCTCCATAGCAAAAAGAGGTAATAAAAAACCACTAACTGCCATCTCATTTAGGGGCCACTTCTGCTACCCACTCTTCCCCTCTCCCCATTTCAAAATTCTGCTCGGAAATAGCTGTTTTTCTTGATTTTTCCACTGTAGGTCTGTCTTTTCACTGCGACAGTGAATTATCACACCTGAGCCCATTCCCTGGGCAATGATGATGTGTTCCTTCTTTTTATGTTACAACCTTGTTACTTTTCACCTTTTGGGTTTTCTTTTTTTGAAGTTAATGCTTGCCTCCACTTTAAAATTTATTTTATTTTCTGTGGATCCTTCAGGCTCGCATCTCTTCCAAAGTCTCCAACAGCACTCAGCAACCACTCTAAGCACAGGCAAGCTTGGGTCAGGTAATTCATCAGGGACATTTACATTGTTGGAGACCTCCCCCTGCCCCTCCCACACCCTCCCATTCTTCTCCAGTCTGGACTGGCTGCTCTCCCACTGCCAAGGAGCTGTTGCCATGGGGCTTCCCTTCACCATCAGGTTTCAAAGCTAAAGCCCGAGACTCACAGGCAGAAAAGATGGGGCTGGGGATGGGAGGAATAAGAGCAAAATAAGACTCCTAGAACATCTCCAGCATGAACTAAAATTTATCAAGAGATGTGGAAAAGAGGGAACATTTAATGAAGCCATTCAGATTAAGAGAACTTATTCCTAGACTCTACACTGAACCAAATACTGAGAGCTTTCTGGGTCAAGTACTAAAATTTAAATATTTCATAAGATCCTTTGATACTAAAATTAAAGTACATCTTAAGTCATGCTTTAGATTCACTGTCATCTTTATATCACTTCTTACATTCGCAATGCTTTTTTTGCATGTGTAACTGTTAAAAAAGAGCATACTTTTCCCCTTAATGCTTTTCAGTCAATCCTTTCATTGAGTACAAACATCAAATTACTTTTTTAAAAAATGCACTGAAATACTTGAGAGAAATAATTTTCTTTAATTTTACTTCAGTATTCTTGACATAATTAACTCTTCCCTCCACAATAAACTTTAATGCATACTATTTAGAGATATTACAAAAATAAGCTGTACCTAATGCAAAACATTAAAACTGAAAAACCTGGAAGTCCACAAAAAAAGCATTTTTTAGTTCCCTTCCTAGGGAAGAAATACATTAAAAATTTCCTAACAGTGGGGTGCCTGGGTGGCTCAGTCAGTTGAACGACTCTCGATTTCTGTTTGGGTCATGATCTCAGGGTTCTGGGATCAAGACTTGCTTTTGGCTCTGTGCTCGGTGGGGGAGTCTGCTTGGGGATTCTCTCTCTTCCTCTCCTTGTGTCCCCCCCACCCCAGCTCTTGTGCTTGCTCTCTAAAATAAATAGATCTTTTAAAAAAACATTTCTTATTATTTGTGATGGTATTAAGCCTATGTCTAATATGGTTTACATCACTTTTTAATTATAATTCACCAATTAAAATATAATGAAAACTAGGGTTTCATGGTGAGGGTCTAAGTTAATTCAGTGAGTTCCATTTTTTACACTTGGATTAAGCCACTTTCCTGCCCCAAGAACTGTAATCAGAGCTGTCCACACCACTCTAAATTTTTCCTTACATTTTATATTTGCCTTCTTTTACAATTAGTCACATGGCACAGAACATGGAGCCCGAAGTCCCCAAAAATCTTGCTTAAGTTTTGTTGTACGCAAATCGCATTTTTTTCTATAGCATTTTGGAAAGTTATTTACTGGCTAGAACAGTAAGCAGAATCAAGACAGGATGATCTCTAGTGTGTTATTTATCTTGGGGAATACAATGATAAGAATTGAGTTCTAAAATCAAAAGGGAAAGTCGGTGTCCTTTCTCTGCTGGAGGAAGTGATACTATAGGAAGTGACCCATGCTACACTACCTGAGAAAGTTACCAGAGTGAAAAGAGAACTTTTAGATAAAGTCAATTTCTTTCTTGATTCCTCACCATAATCACTTATAATCATTTACATCAGGAAGACAGAAAATTCTAGGACAAAAGGCTCTGCTTGAGGTTAGTTGGAAACATTATGGTTCTTCATATTAAATTTATGTTAAAACAACAAACTCATGATTTCCAAGATTGAATTGCACAGATGTAATTAGGAAGCAGCTGTTTTCTGGTTGGCAGAGAAAAGTAAATGTTTCAGACCCTCAGATCTGGTAGAACAGTAGCAATTCCAAATAGAGGCAGAAACAAACAAACAAAAAACTCTCAAAATAACATATCCATTATATTCAGCTGATGTATTCTTAAATCTAAAGGCATTTTTGTCTCTTTAAAATGAAATAGGAGACAATGTGAGTATGTGAAATTTAAGTTACATGTAACTTTTTTACTTCTTGGATGCCAATGTCGCTCTTCATATATGAAAAACAATTAGAAAGCAGTATCAAAAAGAAATTTAACACAGAATATGTTTTTCATGAACAAAACATGTTCACTATAAAAGATGACAGTAAATATAGGGGCTGTGACTCATATGGGTGAATCATAATAATCTCAATTTTTTTGATTTTCATATTCTAGTACTTCTTGGAGAGAGCCATAATGTGCATATACAACTAGTAGTCCAACTCAAACAGTGCTGGTATTTCATACCAAGAAGAGCAGGATGTGCCTGAGTAATTATTCAACCTTCTTATGATTGAATTATTAGTTAAAAAAAACTACCTACTCTCAAAAATTCCAACCTTAGCTGCCTAAAGCAAAAGTATCATGGGTATACATAAAACAGGTATATATTCAGTAACAGCCTGAAAATAATTTTTAAATGTAAATTTAAATTAAAAATATCATAAAATACCATTAAAATATCAAAATAGTATCCATAAACAATGAATGAATGAAACAGCAATGCTTTTTAAAAACCTTTAGTCATGATCAATTACCATTCTTCCCAAAAAAACGAAGAACCAAGCTCTATACATACTCCACATGGTCCTACCTTCAGGATTTTTACTCATCCTTTGTCTAAATCCCAAAATTAAGATATCCTCCATGCTTGTCCCAGTCCTTGAAATTTTGGCTCAAATGCTACTTCCTGCTAAGTCTTCTTGAAATTTCTCAGCTGAAATTCCCTATACCCATTCCTAAACTACAACCCATAAAAGAGAAGGAACCACATTTTACTATCTTCTTGGCCACACATGCAGGTAATGGATACTTACACAATGAATATATTAATTACACTTTTTATTAGTAATTTTTATAGGACTTGTTTCTCTGTGATTAGACCATTGACTGTTTCTCAAGTTGGAATTTAGAGAAAACATAACTCTAAATAGTCCCTTTTATTACTAACAAAGAATAGAAATCAGATTTTTAAACACTATCAATAAAAAAGTAGCTTAATGGAATACCTTTAAACTCAGAATCCTAACCAGTATTAAAAATTTCCTTCATATCTTCATATATAATTAAATAGCACACATGTATTTTATTAAAGTGACTACAAGATTTCAAGACATTCAACCAAGAACTGATTACAGAAAGAAAACAAATGATAGCAATGTATTTACCATGATGTTCATCACAGCACCATTTATAAAACCACCACCACAAGATAAAGCAAACAACTAAATCACCAAAAGTAAGGAACAGACACATTACAGGCTCTAGTATACGGTTAGTTTAAAAACTGTGCTTTCCAAGATTATTTAATTTCATGAATAAAGTAGTATAAATGTGAGGTGAAAAAGGTTCACAAAACAAACAAGAATTATGTACAATACTAAAATACTAAAAGCAAACTATATACAAAAAAAATACAGACTGAAAACAACTTGCTATTTCTTGGTCATGGTTGCGTTTTTCTCAACTTGGCACAATGAACACGTATTACTTTTGTAATCAAAGAAATTTAAGTACACAGTTATAATTCTTAGCATACAAAGGAAAACTTCCATTAACCCCACACTATTCACTCCTCAATGCCTCACTGAGAATCACTGGAACAGTACCATTGCAAATAAACTCAGATTTCTTTTTTGTGCCTATCATCTAGGGCCTGCATCAATGAATATTGTGTTTTAATAAAGCAGTGATGGCAGAGCACCCCACAGGGCATAGCAGGAGATTTTCAAAAATTGTTGCTTTTCTTTATAATAACTACTGTTACTTAATGACTCAACTATTATCTCCAGTTTAAAAAAAAAAAAAGACAAAATTAAAGCTCTAACTATGTAAATCATTCATGCTCTCCTAGCTCTCATCCCAGACAAAACATGTTGTTAAAAGTTCCAGAAAGAAGACAGAACAGCAGGTACAGTAATTAAAACAAGAAGGTGAAACTAAACTGGAGTTGAAGACAACAAAGACCACTAATTGTTTCTTTTCAAAATTTGATTTGTTAAAAAAAAAAAATCAATGTTTTCAGCTCAATCTGGAGCTAATATAATTAGTGCCAACGGGGAACTGGCACAAAGGGGAGCACTGGTCTTGGTGGATGACCTACCTAGAAGGAAATCATTTCCATACATTCTCCTACTTAAACCAATGTCCTTCCCCACTCTGAAGCAATCTACACGGAAAATGTAATTTCTTCCCATTCAACAATCTTCCCTGAAGGAAATGTAGCTCCCACATATAAATTTGGAGGGAAAACAAACAAAAAACAAGATCAAAGCCCTTTCTAAAGAATTAGTAATGGTGAATGCTGCTTATATGGGGTTGAAGATAAGAATGGAGACATTTTCTTTTTATTTGGCCGCATGGTACTTTTAAAACTAAATAAATTTTCCCAAAAGGAGTGACTACTACCATATAAAGCTTAGCAGGTACAACCACCAGTAGACAAAACAACAATTACTCTGTGCGCTCTTTCAAGCCTTTGACTTCTTTTTCAACTATCACTACCTGTGGATAGATATGACATTTTATGTGCTGATTTCATTGTCCATCTTTTCCTGATAAAAGTTACTGGTTTATTATAGAAATTAACAAACACTTAAATAAAATCAAAATTATCTGTAATCCCACTCTTTGTAAATAAAATTAGTAAGGCTTTTATTCCATGCATATTTTCTTTTATATTATTGAGAATCAGACTCTATATACTGGCTTGGAAGTATGACACGCTTGGAACGTTTGTTGGTCCCACAAGAAAGACCACATAAAACGGAGTCTGATATCTCTCCGGGAACAGTGATTAGCCAGCCTTCCCTAATGAAGAAATTCAGGGATTCTGGCCATGGTATACCAGCACGATGGAGACAATCCTTAAAAACAGAGGACATTCAGGAATTCGTATCCCTCTGGTGTGCAGAAGCCAGGCTCACCAAGCATCATCCCACAGTCTGTATGTATATAATCCAGCACGTGATATCCCAGGGCTTCATAAGCAGTTGTATTGATGGACTGCAGGTTCAATGAGCAGGCAGGGAGCCACAGAGACTGACCATATTAGTGTGCTGACAAAGCTGGGCATTTACAAGATGCTAGTGTCTGTGATATGAACATTCTCCCATGCCCAGCCCCATTCCTAAAATTAGATGGAGTCTCAGGTAATAGTCTTGGATATTGTTCTGCTGTATGATGTGTCAAGGGAATTATCGTTCAGTATAAATCCAAACAACTACTCTGCTACATTATGTGTCAGAATATCCAAATACAAACTTTTCATACCCAAGAAGATTAAGACAGTTGTACACACAACAGTAGCCACCAAAGACAAGTTATGACTGTCTTAAAACGTTACTAAAGCAATAAAATTCAAACTTGAGATGAGTCAAATACCTTCAGTTTGTCACCTGACCATGTCTGACTAGTTTCCTGGTCATTACTACTTGTATGTTTGGAAAGCCTTGAATATAACATGAAATAGAAGGACATTTAAGGCACCAATTCTTTGGGAGTAAGCTATTTACCCACTTTGCCCCCAGAAATCAACAGTGATGTGTTATGCCATGCACCTTGCCTATACTGGACGGAACCAGGGGCACACCAGGGCTAGTTTCAGCGCTGGCTCTATGACGCCAGGTAGAGTAGTCGTTTGGTGGAAAAGGGTTGAAGGTTTTGCAAAGAAAATATTCTCCTTGAGTAATGATAACAATGTGCTTAATTCCACATGAGATAATTAATGAAACAATCATATGATGAAGAGTAGTCTTACATCCTGGTTCTAGAAGCTCAACCAAATGTGAACGGTGAAAAGAGAAAGATAACTCACTTTCAAGGGACATCACCCACTCCACGGAAGGAAAGTGTCAACAGAAATCTCATACACTTTCTCCTCCCAGACAAGGGATGCAAGATACTGCCGAGCAAGTATGCCCAAGATGAATGCATGATCTGAAGAAAAATAACACAGTACAACACTGATCTGGCATCTGATAGGTCAGGAAGGGTGTGTGCTAGCATAACAGGCATTTTTCCCTCTTCAAGCTCTGTTTTGGGTTTTAATATGCTTAATGTTTAAGACAACTATACTCTGTTTTCTAGGTAGCTCCTTTCTGAGAATTACCTTCAATAATGTCTTTTGTCTAAAGGATGCTTGGTTATAGCCATAGGGTTTGGAGAGTACTTACATTAATATTAAACACTAATTCTTTGTTCAAGCAGCAAGTTATATTTAAGAATGCTGCTTATTACTACCATCAAGTGGAAAACATTATCATGTGGCGAATGATCCCATGCCAGAGTCACAACTGTCTCCTTTATGAACACAATGTGGGATCTAACTTTTAAAAAACCTGTTATTGATTGCCTCCCATTCATAGCCTTTCTTTCCTTTATGATCTGATTTGGTAAATCAGCTGGTTATTAGCTCCAAAACATTTTTTTTAAGATTTTATTTATTTATTTGACAGAGAAAAACACAGCTAGAGAGGGAACACAAGCAGGGGGAGTGAGAGAGGGAGAAGCAGGCCTCCCGCCGAGCAGGAAGCCAGATGTGGGGCTCGATCCCGGGTCTCCGGGATCATGACCTGAGCCGAAGGCAGTCGCTTAACCAACTGAGCCACCCAGGCACCCCCCAAAACAATTTTGTTATGACCATATCACTAGACTGTGTATTGAAAGGTTCTGGACTTGGGTCTTAATTCTGCCACAATCACCTGTGATCCTGCCTCTCAGACTCTCGGTATTTGTGCCGGTGAAGTGAGACCACTTAGGGGGAAATTTCCTCCTTGATGTATAACACGATATACCACAATAAAAACATTTTGACTTCATATTTAGATCTGAAGGCATTTCATACATCTTTTCTTCCTTTTGACAGTATTTTTTTCCTTAGAGTTTCGTTTCAGTTCACTCTTGCCATGGGGCAGGGCGTGGAGCAGGGCAAGGAAAAGAGCTGGGAAGGAGGAGACCATCCATTTAGGGTCACAAGAAATTTGGGGGTCAAAGGATATTTGCCACAACTAAGTGGCGCCCTTGTGGTGAACTGTAATCATAATGTGGATTCTATTGCTTAGTCAATTCTGACACTTCTGAATAGTTATGAAGTGGGAAGATCTTAAGCAAAATATATACGTTTACTTCTGAAACAGGTGTAGTTGTGAGTGACCTATCAGGTACCATCAGCAATGATTCTCATCTAAAGACCTATTACCTGGTTCCCAGTGAGCTTATATCCTGAACAAAATGTATCTGAAACATTTCACAGAATGGGTGAGAACGAAGAGAAACAGATCATTAACAAGACCTGGCCCATCTAATTAACTGGTTCATGATCTACTTCTTAATGTACACTGAGTTAAAAGGTCTCTTGGCGTAATAACTAAATTGGTTTGAAATACACAGTTCCTGGAGACAGCTGACCTCTATATTTAAACGTTACTTTTCTTCATCTTATTAAATCTTCAGTTTTTAACCAGTTAGAGAGAAAAAGGTTAGACGGAGGCCTTGTATAAAGTATTTGAGAATAAGGAAGAAGGAGGAATAAGGGAACTTCTGAATTATCAAATGTTAAGAATCTGGTTTTCCATAGTCTCTTCATCCATTCCATTATGAGCAGTAAAACCAGATGAAATCTTCATTCTAATGGCCAGTGTTTTCCATTAATATCTCAAATTATGGACAGGAACCAACAGTAATCAGTACATATGCTGTTACGGCATTCACATTTCAGCAAGTCTTATTTTACAGATCTCCAGAATCTTCAGCAGTTATCCTAAGTTTGCTGTTGGGACTTTTAAGAAAAGATCCCTTGTAGTTTTTACAATAAGTCACTGGAATGTATATCAATATTTGTCTACAGTCCCCCTGTAGAGATCTCTATGTCCTTATTTACAACTATGCAAGCTATCAGACCAAATGCTGATTTCCACACTGCCTGGATATGTAAAAATATCAACTAGGAAGAGACTACTTACCGAGTCAGATTAAATATAGAATATGACAGTGTTTCCAGAGGAAAAAGTATGATATCATACTAAACAGCTCAGTTTTTCAAATCAAAAGCAGAGCGAAATTTGAGGTTGGTGAGAGAAACACACATTGAAACCTTAGTGATCTAACTGCTTCCTCCAGTTGGATATAAGCAGAAAAGAACTCCCCAACTCTAGCGTCCCAGCTGTTGCAAGAGGAGTAATCGTTGTTTCAGGAAAGAGATTCTGAAGAAATCAGCGGAATAGAGGAGCTTCACATTAGGTTCTCTCGTATAAAGTCTATGTGAGAAAACACACAAGGCCCTAGTTCTCCAAGTCTAGACAGCTGGTGTGCATGAGAATCACCTATGGGATCTGGTACAATGAGGATTCCTGGATCCCACCCCAGGCCTTGGTTACGGTCTAAGATTTCTTTTCTTTTTTTTCTTTTTCTTTTCTTTTCTTTCCTTCTGTCTTTCTTTCTTTCTTTCTTTTTCTTTCTTTAACATTTACCAATTTATTATAAAAGCATATATACTATAAAACAGTACATGTGGGAAGGGCTCAGAGCTTCTATGCTCTCTGAGCATACCACTATCCTCAAATTCCCATGCAGTCACCCAGTCAGAAAAGAAACCCTAGTTTTAACAGACATTTTAGGCAAAGTCACTCTGAGGCAGGAAGCTCCAAAATACTGCTCCTGCACTGTGGGAACACAGGATACCCTCAGAGTCCAAAATACAGTCCAGTACAGAGTGGCGAAAAGAAACAGCTTATCTAATAAGCACATCCTTCTTTCCATCCCCAAAGACCAGAGCGACGAGTGTGCAGCCCCCGCCGGCTAGCTCACCTAAGCAGCGGTAGGGGATCACAATGTGGGCGTGGGTCTTGCACTGCTTGCGGCCCCTCTTGCACCAGTTCTGGATGGTCACTGGCTGGTTGGCTTCCACCACGTTGGTGATCTGCAGTTCAGGGTAGACCTGGGAGAGCACACAAAAAGGGAAATTGTTACTAGCAGCAGAGGCTGGTGTTTGCTTGCCCATCATCAACTATGGCTGTTATTTTCAGGCACTGCTATCTCGCTGCTTTCCTGGTGCTCTAACTCCGATCGAGCTTAAGAAATTCCAGGTAAAGGGGCACCTGGGTGGCTCAGTTCGTTAAGCGACTGCCTTCGGCTCAGGTCATGATCCTGTCGACCCGGGATCGAGTCCCACATCGGGCTCACGGCTCGGCGGGTGGCCTGCTTCTCCCTCTCTCACTCCCCTTGCTTCTGTTTCCTCTCTGGCTACGTTTCTCTCTGTCAAATAAATAAAATCTTAAAAAAAAAAATTCCAGGTAAAGAAAATGATGCAAGTGACAAAAGCCCAATTATCTCATACAAAATATTAAACAGTGTGAATTTGAGTTTATTGTACTTGCTCAGGTTTAAGATACTATTTTTCTCCCCTGGGGGAGATAGAATAAAATGAGGAGGAAACTCTCATATAAGTATAGAGTCATCTTAATGCAAAATGAAGTGGTATGAAGATGATATTCTGCAATGTCATAAATAAAATATTATAGTAGATACCCCTAGGAATATTACCATCACTTAAATTTAACCCACTCCTATTTTACTAACTAAGCAAGCATTTCACATACGGGATATGACACATAGCATCTTTCTATATAAAAATCCTCTCTTTATTCAAAGTAATTTATATAAGAATAATTTGTTGGGGCATCTGGGTGGCTCAGTCGGTTAAGCCTCTGCCTTCAGCTCAGGGCAAGATCCGGGGATAAAGCCCCGTTATCAGGCTCCCTGATCAGCGGGGACCCTGCTTCTCCCTCTGCTGCTCCGCTCTGCTTATTCTCTTTCTCTACAAATAAGTAAGTAAATAAATAAATGTTTAAAAAGAACAATCTGTCAAACAGACATCACGGTGTCATTTAGATAAGGAACTGCATTCATGAACCTCTTCCCTTGATAACTAACCACAGCTCTTTGCTTTGATTACAAATCTCAGTAATGCACAGTGCTTACTAAGCACTCGGAATGAAATGTGAAACTAGATCAACATATGAAATATATTTGTCCAATACCAAATCACTTCTATTAATAATAATGAGTAGGGATATGAAAGGAAAAAAATAAACATAAAAATGTACTTCTAAACTACAGCTTTCCCTTGCATAGACCTTGTACTTTGCTAGGGTTGCTCTTGTGCCAAATAAAGACAATAAAGAGCGATAAGCCTAAGGGAACTGAGGCTATAAGCAAGGGAATGGTTACAGTGATGGACTCTAAAATCTTAAGTGGGAATAGGGAGGGGGGATACATGGTTAAAGGCTATGGTATCCACGAGTCCCGGGGTGGGCTACAGAATTTCGGCATAAAGGTACTGAAGCAAGTGAGGTGGTTCCAAGAGGTACTTGGAGCATAGGGGAGCTGAAATGCAAGACTTCAAAGGAGTTACATCACTGGCCATTTCAAGGAGTAGAATACGGCTGGAGGAGAGAACGGCTGATGAAGAATGATGATGGCAGCAGGACTGCTGGTGGAAGGAACCATCAAGGAACTGGGAAACTGGCATCGTGGAAGGATCTTCGAGGTTGGCATTGTTTGGGTGACAGAAAGCCAAGCGCTAAACCCTTCAAAGATGGGGGGGGGAATGCCACTGAGGTGAAGAGAGGTCTCCAGACTCCCAAAAGACAGAAGAGCAAGATGTCCTAGTTCAGAAGCACTTACTTCACAGTTGGGGTTGGGGATGTTTTAGGCAGGAGAGGGAAGAATGGTTGCGAAGTGAAGATGAGGAGGACGGAGGCACAGTGGTAACAGGACTGTGAGGAAAGAACTTCTACCAGTGGAGGCGTCAGGGAAGCAGTGCTTGTGGGGGAGAATCAGGTTTCTGAGCAAGAAAACAGCATCCACAGTGTGCAGGCTATGGGTGGGGAGAAGGTCGTTTTAGGATTGTCTGCAGCAGAGAGGGCTTGCCACAATCCTGTCTTTATTCATTGTGGGTTTGGGGGCATTAATGCTGATTTTTAAAATACTGCATTAAAATATTATTTGATTCCTAAGTGCCTCATTCACCTCACTCAGCCCTCAGATACATCACTTAAAAGAAATAGAGCACTGAAAACAGATAAAAGCTGGTCCATCCAGACAGTGGATTATCCGGCACCAAAAAGAAATGAACTACCAAGCAATGAGGAGACACGGAGGAACCTTAGGTGCACATGACCAAAGGAAAGAGGATAACCTGAAGAGGCTCCATACTGTATGATTCCAACTCTATGACGTTCTGGGAAAGGCAACACCATGGACTGTAAAATGATTAGTGGTTAGCAGGAGTTAGAGGGTTAGATGAACACAAGTTAGATGAACAGAAGCATTAGATTTTTAGTGTCATGAAATTATTCTATATGATACTATGATAGTGAATGTGGTCATTATACATTTGTCCTAACCTGTAGCTTTTACAACACCAAGAGCTAACCTCTACTGTAAACTCTGGACTCTGGTGATTACGAGGCCAGTGTCAATTCATCAGGTGAAACAAATGCACCGCTGTTGTGGAGGGTGCTGATGATGCGGGAGGCTGCAGGGGGGACAGGGGATATATAAGAAATCCCTGTGCCATTTCCTCGGTTTTGTCGTGAACTTAAAAAAAATAATAGATTTTTTTAAATAAAGATTTTATTCACTTATTTGACAGGGAGAGAGAGAGAGAGAATAAGCAGGGGGAGCAGCAGAGGGAGAGAGAGAAACAGACTCCCCACTGAGCAGAAAACCCGATACGGGGCTCCACCCCAGGACCTTGGGATCATGACCTGAGCCAAAGGCAGATGCTTAACCGAAACATCCAGGTGCCCCATAAAGTCTATTAAAAAAAAAAAAATTAAAAAAATAAACAGTAAGGCCCAGATCAGTCTAGTGCAGGATAAATCCAATAGGAGAGGTATGTGCCATAAGAATACACAAATCAGGATACCTGAATCAGAATCTTGGGATGGAGACCAAGGAAGTTACTCTTCAAAAACATGGTCAGTTAACGTAGCTCCAAATAGAAACAGCTACCTTCCCTTTATTTTGTTCCTAAGTATCGTTAACACCGTGCTGTATGCATTTCGGTCACGGTTAATGCTCGACTTGAAAATGCCACTAAAAATTTAATATCCCCCTGGCTTTCTTCCATATAATGAAAGGTGAAGTGGCTCTTTGTACAGGAATATAATTCTCCCGCCACCTTTCCTTGTTTATTAGATCACCAAAGTACAGCACTCGTGAGTCATAAACTCTATGACACTGGAGGGGGTGCCCTGAGGGGCATGGCTTTATGTGCCTAAAAGTGTGAGTTACTGCATTTTTAAGGGTACTAGCAGCAGTCTCTTCACAGGGACACTACCCTGCTAAGAATGTTCTCAGGAGCTTTCAGTTTTCTATAAGCCCTGTGGCAGGCACAGACAAGTCACATTTTTTTTTCCTCTTTAATTGCAAACCAAAAACAGACAAAAAATACAACCATTTGCAGGGTATAAACTGATAAGCAGGAAAGGAAGGCTCTCTAGCTCATGCCGCATACCATCTTCAGCTTCTGATAGTAATGTCCAGGCAACAGAGCAGTAAGTTTACTCAGTTGGGACTTTCCTAGCAGACAGAATTGCATACTGACACACTAAAATGAGCGAAAACAAGGCTATTCCCCAAGATTACTAGAAAGTGATTATATGAACACAGAATTTACTTCTAATTCCCGCCATGAGATCCTAGAGCATTTCTGTTCTTCCCTGTGCTTTGTCTTTTCTCTACAAAAACTGACAGTGTCGGCTGTTAATATGCATAATATCATAAACTCGGAACCTGCAAAACTCCCATGCACAGTTTGCGGGCACAGTTTGCGGCAGTACCTTGAACATTATTTACCTATTTTTCAGAGACAAGGAGTTACGGGTTTGGATCTGCAAAAGATAATAAAATTTTGCTGTTCTAAAATCCGCTTTATTTTAGAAGAGGGAGGAACATCAACAAGACAAGTATCAAAATTTCTTTGGAAGCACACAGAAAGTCCCAGGGAGTCCACAGGCACACACAAGCCCCAACTCAGAAACAAAAACAAAATGACGCAATGAAAAAAAAAAAAAAAAACACATTAAAGTTTCTGACTAAAAATTCAAGTCCTAGACACTCAGGTTTTTATTAAGCAGCTCCAGTAGGTAACCAGAGGCAATGATTTTTATGTTATGAGACAAGCATTTTATGCTGAAAAAGTAGCACAGAGGTTTAGGAAAGAATAAAAATTAAGATAATGAGATCCGCCAAGATGTCCATGGCTAGTGAAGTCCCTTACTTTTCACCATGATTCAGAAGAAGCATCAGTTCAATGTCTTACATTTTCTTTGTAGTATCTCAAATCTTAACATAAAAAAATAAAGACAGCTGAGATCTTTGGGCAATGTGCTACTTTCCAACACAGGTAATGCATATTGCTAACACAACAAGCATTACTAATAATTTGCTAGTGTAAGATTAGCAAGTGAACTTTTATATGGCCTCTTTCTTTTCTAAAACATTTCCTGTGTGAACCCCAAATATGAGCAACTATTTTCTTGATTAATAAAAAAAATGTAGGTCACTATAGCTATCTTAATAAATTCTTAAAACAGAAGCAAATCTAGGTCTGCATCAATTATATAAACAGTCTCAGTTATAGAAACAGTCTCAGTTCCTACAAATCTACCCGAATTACAGCTACCCAGAGCAATTGCTGTATAAATACATACAGTGTGCTCCAGACACACTCCTACTTAAGACCCTTCTGACACACTGCAGATGCCCAAGCCTATTACGCCCCCCCCATGTCGACAAACCTCCCCCACTCACACTGTAATGCAATGTTAATCCCTCTCTCCCACTTCAGGAATGCTTCATGGTATTTATCACAGTGTGCCTCACATTCAGATTAAGGACACATGTACACCAGCCTTCCCAGCGGGAAAATGCACTTTCCCGAAGGGCAGGAAACACAATTTGGCACCCCGGAGCCTCTCCATGGTTCTCCACGTTCATTACCTTTGGTTGAAGGCTATCAGGAGGCTGCTAACTCCCATCCCCTCTCAGTGGTGCTCCATCCCCTCGCCTTCTGAAGGAGCCCTCATTAGTGACCATGTTTTAACTCTGCAGCTCTGTCCCTGTAGCTAATTAGAGTCCAAGGAAAGCAAACTAAATCGCGTTCTCTTCCTCAACAGCTCTGAATTAACACATACAGGCTCCAGCCAGATACAGCCCCTGGCTGGTAGGAGAAGTCACCATCAGACATGGCGGGGATCTCAAAACCTGCAAGGGGAGGGGAGCAAGGCATCTGCAAGCAGTAGCTGGCTTAGGGGATGAAAAAGGAAGATGTGCACACAGAAAGAAGCTAAGGTGAGACAAGAGCCCAAGACAGACGGAAAAGGCAGAGCAGCAGATGGGACCGTCGATTATCCATCACTCCAGTGAAGCACAGCGTGGTCCCACCAAACTTTGTTGGCTTTGTTTTTCTTCCAACTGAACAAAACCCAAGAAGTCCCCAACTCAAATACTGGCTCACAAATACCCTCTCTTTGAGCACCTCAATCTCTGAATCCAAAGCAGTTTATCTTTTATCTAGTCGCCTACCACTTTCTGCCTTCCGTTACAGCCCTCTGCCTTTCTGCCCTGTTAGAATGCACAGTCCCTGAAGGCAGGGACAAAAACGATTCATCTTCATGTTCCCTTACCCATGGCCAACACTGTGATAGCAAAGTGATAAATAGGTAATAGGTATTTTTGCTTAAGTTCAGAGTCCATTAACTGTAGGGAAATTCAGGATATATTAAACCCCCATGAGGGATCATCAATGTATCTCTTAAATGAATAATCTAATAGTATAATATTATAGTCGGACTATGACCATTTGAGAAAAATAAGTATCTCAATGCCTTCTAATATTGTTCTCCCAAGTATGATATGGCAACTTATATAAATAATAGCTTCATATAAGAGGCAGTAGGTTAATGTTGATAAATACACAGCTAAAGAAGATGCTTAGGAAGAATTAAAAGTCAGGCTCTTAGACTGAGGAGACACATTCATCTGGTCCAGGAAGCTGAGAAGAGCCTACTCTTCTGGCCAAAGAAATGTCTTTTATCTTTGAAAGCAAATATATTAGTACCTAAATTGAACTTAAGAAAAAAGAGAGAGAAAGTTGAAGCAATTCAAAATATTGACAGCACAGAAAGAAGAGTAAAAACAATCTTAGATGCACATTAGAACATTATAGTTGGTCTCCCCTCACACTATGGAAGAATACCTGAAAACCTGGTCCCCACCGGAATACTTTTTCTAAATTTTAAACATCTAAAGTGTATCTCTCTCTCTCTCTCTCTCTCTCTCTCTCTCTCCAAACTGGAAATATATAAATCTCAGATAAGATAACTTCCAAGCTGTTAAATATGCAAAGCAAGAAAAGACACTGAAGCTATTTAAGAAAGCCAAAAAATGTAGTTACATACATAAAATATAAAAATAGTTAAGACATATGTTGTTAGAGCCCTACAGAACTTTCCTGTTCCCAATAATTAAAGCAAATAGGGAAACCCTTCATGTCCCTTCTGCACATAGATCAGCTGAGACAAGTGATTAATGCCAAAAGTCCTATTTACACACAACTAAATTCCAAATGGTCAAGGTTGCTCAAGACCACAATATTAAATGTAGTTTTGAAAAGGCTGAAAACAGAGTTAATAGTCATGGTAAAAAAAAAAAAAAAAATTGCTACAAATTCTTAAAGTAAATTGCTTTGTTTACTGCTCCTAGTCTACTAAGTTTTGAAATTAATTTTTGACCAAATTCTCGAAGAGATTTCTGGTTGGGAAAAAAATGCTGGAAATTATGATGTAATGGTGATAAAATATGTTTTAAACATATAAGTATGAAAATAAATAACATGATGCTTTGATTGGTCTTAAATCAATTTACAGCACAGTAAAGGGGATGAGCAACACATCTGCAATCAGGAGCTTGCCAAAAATAGTGCAGATTGCGAAGGAGGCAAGATAGAACACATGCATTCCAGACTTATATAGGAACAAGACTAGATTTTATAGTTATTGAAGTTGAGTGATGGGTACCTCGGGCATTCATTATGTTATTCGTTTACTTTTATATGTGCTTGAAATTTTGAATTGAAAAGAATTAAAAGTAACAATAACAACAACATGTCTACATTTACAAGTGACAAACAAATTCAAACACAAAGATCCAAAATGTCATGCCTGACTGCAGTTGTCACGGAGGAACAAAGACTAAGAAACTCCACAGGAAAGTGGTACAGAGGTCATCATGGGATATTTTCATCTGAAACCTCTAATACCAATTTCCTTTTCAAAGAACACAATCTAAGAGGAGACTAAGAAAAATAAAATAATAGAGGATTTCCCAAGTGCCGGAATCATCACGAATGTTTTCTGTGTAGCAAGCCATGCAATCCCCCCGCAGTCAGCAATCGCTCCATTACACAGAAGATCAAACTGATAGAGCAGGAACAAACCAAGGTCAGTGCCATTCCTGAGCATGCAGGGGGCATTAACTACAAGTTTTAAATACATTTTTCACTTCAGCGACTCAACCCAAACAAAGTTATACCCCAGACAATACAATTGCTGTTTCTGGATTAAAAGGACTTATTTTCTCCTTTAAAATTTTCTGTAATACAAAGAAAAAAAATCCTATCCACCTGCTTTCAGCATAAATTCCTTTACTAATGTGAGGGATTCTGGGAATGGAACAATGAATGTGACTGAGAAAGAAAGGAAACCAAAAACAAGGTCTCTGCTTCCAATGTCCTGGGGTGTAACATGCAGCCGACCAAACATAACTGCAATGTGGGAAGTGTGAGTCGGGCTAGGTTTTCACAACAACAACGTTATGCAAAAGCAAGGGAAGTAAAATGCTGCAGGGAATCAGCCCCTTTCCCAATAATTTGGTCCAATCTGTTTCCGACACTGTATATGCATAGATTGTTAAACACAGGCTCCTGTTCAGAGCTGGCCTACACGGTCAGAGAACCTCATTCAATGCATAAGGCACCCTTACTCCAGAAATGCCAAATGGAGAAACAAGTGGAGGGGTGGGGTGTGCGATGGGGAGAATTACTAAAATAAGTAACAGGACACGAATGTGAAAACACATCAGATGTGTACACATATAACCTAGATTCTCATTCTCGGTCAGCTTACAGTGATTTTTTATAAATATTCAATCTGTACAGTTTTACTAATCAACTCTACCACAAAAAAGAAAAGAGAAAAAATAAACTACAGGAAAAAACTTTCTGTAAATAAATTAATTACATGTGAAACAGAAAAGTCCACAGTATTATTATGCACATAAAAGTCCACAGCATTTAGTATTATAGTACAAAAGCACCTAGTGTTACTGCAAATATGTAATAATTGAGTATCCATTTAAGAAGGTGCTAGATGATAAGAAGGGCAAATGTTAAATTAAACTTTAACTTGATTAAATGATAAATGTGTAGGGGTGCCTGGGAGGCTCAGTTGGTTTAAGTGACTGCCTTCAGCTCAGGTCATGATCCTGGAAACCCAGGATCGAGCCCCACATCGGGCTCTCTGCTCTGCTGGAAGCCTGCTTCTCCCTCTCTCACACCCCCTGCTTGTGTTCCCTCTCACGCTGTGTTTCTCTCTGTCAAATAAATAAATAAAATCTTTAAAAAAAAAGTGATAAATGTGTAAAAAAAAAAATCCAAACTTGGTTGCAATCTCTTTTATTTAGCTCTAAGCCCTATGGTATGTGCAAGCAATCCATACAAGTACACAATTAATGCATAAAAAATATCTGTTCTTATATATAGGCAGCCGGACAGCTCTATTTGCAAATTATTTCACCTAACAAGAATTTCTGGATCTTTCAAATACTGAAACCACAATTCATACGTGCCTGTAATTTGTAGGTCAATTTTAAGTCTACAAAGGTAGATGGAACACACAACAAAATAATAGTAATGGCCAAGAATGTACCACGGCTTCTGCTGTTCCCCTGCGTATACAGTATGCTCTCCAAATGGGTTAGAGTAAATGAATCACATATGATGTTTGTGGGCTTTTTTTTTTTTTTTAACTTAGTTTTAATGCCACAGAACCAAGGATGAGAAGTAATTCTTGATCTGGGAATCCCATGTTTGGTTTATAGCAGGAAGTAAAGCAAAGAAAATAGGTATGTTCAACTTATCAAAGAGGCAGATTCTGTTTTGTTCAGGTACTGGTATGTTTGACTCAGCGATCCTTTCAATTTGTAGACAAAACAACTGTTCATTTAGAGAAAGAAAATTTAAAAAACAGGGAATACACATATTGTTAGCTGTGGTAAACACTTTGGAAAAAGAGAGGATGCTGGTACGCTAACTGAAGACTACAAGCAAAGCTGATTTTCCAGCTGGGAATCTGCCAGAGAGGGTGAGGCTTTCCCTGTTCCACACTCCCTCCAGAAACCTGCTCCCCAGGTGAGTTATGGAGTCAACACCTGCCCTAGGCCCTAGGTGGGAATGACAGGGATCCAGAGGTGCTGGGAATGACAGGGATCCAGAGGGTGACAGAGACTGTGTTTTAATTTCTCTCCTTAAAAAGGGGGGAATAGTGCTGGGACTTCACAATGTCTTGTTTAACTGACAGTATTTAACTTCGAGAGCACACACCTGTGTGTTCCTATCACGCAGCGAGGAAACAGTCTAAGACTGGGTGAGGCAGCTTTCCTGGAGTGCTCATGCCTTAAGAGCAAAGGCTGCACTCAAAAGGTCCATCAGCCTAGTGAAGCCCATGTCCCCTCTTTATGGCACCTGACCCCAAGGGCTCCCTCATCAGATCATATTGTATGGATGATCTTTTGCAGACATCTTGAGATCTAAATCCAACCTACCCTCGGAGACAGACTAATTTTTCTGAAAGAGTCCTGACCACAAACCCTCATGCTAAGAAACAATCCCATAGCTCTTATTTCCAGAACTAGACCTGAAATCTCCAGATTTATAATCAAAACCTTTCCAATTCTCTGAATTCTCAATTTATCCAATCATATATTTATAAGCTACTTACAAGCCAAGAATGGTGTCTCGCCACTCAGCAGCACGATACAAAATCCTACTTTAAACAGCATTCAATAAACATTTGTTAAATTTGCCTGAATTAAATCTGGGAAGGAACAAGATTCTTTATTACAGTTCCAATTTTTTTATTCTCCCATCCCAAATCCTTTGGTTTAAATAAAACAATGACTTTTTTCCCTTAAATCTCATCTCACTTAAAAGAAAAGGGACAAAAAAAAAAAGGGACAATAAAATCTAAAAATTATAATTTTTGTTCCTAGGCTGCACTACATGTTTCTAGGGGAATATTATTCTATTTCTGTTCTATTTATAAGACTCCTAGTGCCTTAGAACAATGTAACAGTTTGGGTAATAATAACAGTTCATTAAGGCAAGTGGCCACTTTAGGCTGTTAAATGATGAATAATTCATACAGTTATTTTCAAGTTGTTTCCATCATGGCAGCACCTTCTCTGTCTCCTATCTAACAGGGAAAAGGGACTGTTTTCTACCACAGGACCACAGAGGAAAATAATAATTGAGCGAGTATGTGTTGTGGTCATTGATGACTGCATACAAACTAGCCCAAAACTCAGTAACCTCAAACGATAAGCATCCAAATAATAAGCAATAAACTGTGTTATCTCACAGTTTCTGTGGTCTGGAATCTGGGATTGACTCTGACTCCTACGAGGGCCCAGGCAAGATGCTGGCTGTGGCTACACAGGCTTTACCTGGCCATGGGCTGTACTTCCAAGTGGTTCCTGCTCATGCTGACAAGCTAGTGCTGGCTACAGGGATGGGGTTTTTGCTCCCCACCGCGTGCCCATCTCCACAATGGCAGAGTAGAAAGACCCCATCCCACGTATACAACTAGAGACCCCTCACATCCAAGTCACAGTGCTGTTTAAGTGTTCTTACAACACGACAGCTGGCTTTGCTACAGCAAACGTACGTATGGTTGAGCCACATTTTCCTGACTTCGTCGCACACCACCATTTCTGTAATATCCTATGGGTTACGCACGCCAGCCCTGCACAGTGGGGGAGACTTCACACAGGTGAGAAGGCCAGAGGAAGGCAAGTTACATTGGAAGACATTCTGGAGGCTAGCTGGCTACCACACCATAATTGAGAATTTCTCACTACTGTGTGGTTGGACTGGGCAATCCTCCCCGTGGTGCTGCCAGCCAGCACTCTGCTAGGGAGGCTGCGAGGTAAAAGCGGGCATGGTGCCCACGGCTGGTAGCCAGGACCACTCTCTGCTGTCTCTTCTTATATGGGGCACTGGTGCCATCGGGGACCCCCGCCCTCATGACCTCATCTCACTCATTACCTCCCAAAGGCCCCACCTCTGAAAACCACCAGGTTGGACATTAGGGCTTCAACATACGAAGCTAGGGGAGGCACAAATATTCAGTCCATAGCAGTTCTCAATACCTATTTGATGAATAAAAGAAAAACCTCCAATAGGACTGGTTGTGCTAATAAAAAACAACCACAACAAAAAGTAAGGAAATGCAAGTATTTGAATGATGACTGGGCAGAAGATAACAATTATGATTAGGGAAAACGGCATTGATGGGTACCAAGAAGGGGTGATTTGGGGGAAAATGAAGATGAAACAAATATTCAATTTAAACCCTAAATTTCAAACTATCTTCCCAATCAAGTCAGGAGGCAAAAATGACAGCATTAATAACAGAAAAACCAAGAACAGGGAACACAAATGGAGAGGAATGAGGGACCATGAAGGATATGGACTAGATAATTCACGATCAAAATAATAGTATTTGACACCTTGTATTAAGCTAAGCATCCACAGATAACACGTGCAGTTATACAGACTTCTTGGAAAAACAGATTTAACAAGGGAGTTAAATTGGTTAGCAAAAGGTCAAAATGAGGTCACGGTCATGAGTTCAGTTGGTTTCATTTTGTCCTGCTAACGGCTGCCTCTGTAACTCAGCCAGCTGTCTCTAAAACATCTGTGTTTTGGTCACAAGAGGGACTGAGGACATAAAGAAAAAAATTATTCATCACTGCTGGGAGAAAAATAATCAGTAAATGAGTAGCACTGTAAATGGTAACTAACAGTTCTGGTTTCTGCATTCTTTTTTTTTTTTTTTTTTTTAAGCTTTTGCACCCGACAGATGCTGGAATACAATGGATAAATAGCTTGAAGGTGCTGAATAAGAATGCGCGTCAACCCGGAACTCTAGGCTTAATGAAGTCGTCATTCAATAAGAATTTAGAAATAACTAAGATGAAAGCCAACCAACAAAAGAAAGAAAAGAAATGATATAGGAATAGAGATGCTTTGGTGGAAGGGTTGGTGTAAACGATGAACCCAGTTAAAAGGCAGAACCTGCCACTGTAATTATTAAGGCAATGGAACAGATTGCTGTATTACAACTTTGAAAATATAAAATTACCACAACTTGCAAAACCTGTGAAAAGAGGAGATAGAAAAATTGTGAATATTATTTTCCTTGGCTTTCTTATTAGATAATCATTCAATACTGTCTAAAACAAAAACATGGAGTCAAAAAAGTAAATGAAGGAAAAACACATTTTCCAAAACAAAACACAGAAAAATTTAATCCTATAAAAGAAAACTATTTCTAAATATAGAAGAAAAATATCAGAATACCTACAAAGTGGGAAGTGGCAGAAAGACATTAAAATATCCATTAGGAATCTTCTGGATAGTTCAAGATGCACCCTTCAATAGAATATGCCGAACAAGGTTTCAAAGTTCTGAGTAACCATCTCTCCATACCACCAGTTTCTCAAAAGTCAGTTAAAGTCATGACACACTATGAATTCCCTCAGCTACCCTCTCTACAACCTATAACTTTCTAATGCACTGTGTTTCTAAGCCCACTGTGTTGGGCTATGGTCATTATTAGCTCCATGCCACTCACTCTTTGTCTCCTTTCTGGCAAAAGCCCCTCTCCCCACACCCTGTGGCTCTGGCTGGGCTGTCAAACAGGCCACACAACCTCAAGGCTGAGATGGACCAGTCCCAGTACTGAGTCCTTATGGATATGGTAACTGAGCTAAAGGTAGGTGCATGACCAAAAAAGCAGGGCCAACCAGAACCCCCTTCCCCCTTGGAATTATAATGCACAATGGCAGAACCAAGTTGGGATGCCAAACTAAGACAAGAGCACGCTCCCAGAGCTACTGCCTGCCACCTTTCCTGGCCTCCTAGAGGAAGCCCATCTTAGCAGGAGAAAACAAGGGGAACACACAGGAGAAACGGTAAGCAGAGAACAACAGAGACCCTGACACAGAAATTCCAGGCAGCATAGTCTCAGCGCCAGGATGTAAGGACCCGGTTTGGGGGACATTTAAAAAAATTCTGTAAGCTAACCACATCCCACGATCTTTCCCATCTGTGGCAGAAAATACTCTCCATGGGTAAAATGTTTAGTGGGTTTTATCACCTAGCAACAGAAACTGCCTAATTAACCCACCCTTATAATTTTCCCATCTTTTCTTCTTTCAAAGAGTCAGCCTTATTCCCTGTATCTCATTCCTACCTAGTTCTTATAGACGCTGGAGCCTACTTTTCTTATTATGGACCTCTATACTCCCCACAGTTAGCTCAGGCTTCCTTTAGCTTAAGTTCATTTTGGAAAACAAAAACAAAACAAAGATACAACAAAAAACAAGGCCTTTCTCTTTTGTTCTTGACTTGCCTTGAAGCTCTCTGCCTCTAGATCTTTCCTCAGAGAGTGCAAAGACGCCTTCACCATCCACTTATGTTATTCTCCCTGGAACCTACTACAAGTTGACTTGTCCCATGTTCTTTCACTGAAATCGATATCCGAAAAATCAACAATGACTTAGAAATGAGGATTGCTGGGTGTCCCCAGCAGTGACTTGCACATGTCCTTTTCTAGAGCCTAAGGGCGGTAGGGGAAAAGATGATCTGATTCCCTAGAGTGTGTTCTTCTGACTGACTTGCTACTGGGCCATCTGACAGCTCTGCAAGAGTAGGTAATGTGGAAATCTGATAGCAGTGCAAATGTGTCCTGTCCCATGCAAGGCAGATCAGATGGGTCCCACTCCTAGCCCTGTATGTGAACCTTGCTGGGAAAGGTATTTAAATCTCTTCTAGCCCATCTGAACCAGCTTTAACATCTTCCAGGTCACCACGCTAATTAAGGAACCGAATAAAACCTCTGATGTGTGCTCATTTTGGAACAGTCAAGTTTTTGCATTATTAAAAACTATGCTTCAACCTTTCAGTGTGTATCACACTTACACTCATCACTTCATGTAGAAATTAATCTGGCTTGGCTTTCAGCACGTGATAGCTCCGACCTCTGTCCTAGGCCTCGAGTCATTGCCCCTCCTCCACTCATAGCATTCTTTCACACTTGTTCACTTTCAATGTTACAAATTACCAACATTCTTTCCCAGATTCTTCCCCAGAGGCATCATGAGGAAAGCAAGCACTTAGCAAGGGGTCTTAGCACTATGTTAATGTTCTATAAAAGTTAGCTGGTATTAGCATCATCCACATTGTCAGTTTTGTTATCACTAAAAGTATTTTACAAGCCTGTTTCTCTCTCTAGATCACCCTTTATCATTGCCTCTTGAGCACCCAGAAATACAATGTTTGAGGGAGGGAGAGGACTGCTGGGCTCTCGAAAGCTATTCATATAATTCCCTTACACTAAAATATTTTTTTAAAGATTTTATTTATTTATTTGACAGACAGAGAGACCACAAGTAGGCAGAGAGGCAGGCAGAGAGAGAGGAAGAAGCAGGCTCGCCGCCGAGCAGAGAGCCCGGTGCGGGCCTTGATCTCAGGACCCTGAGATCATGACCTGAGTGGAAGGCAGAGGCTTAACCCTCTGAGCCACCCAGGTACCCCCAAAAATACATATTTTAAAAAGGAAATTCTCTAGTATACAAAAGATTACAACAGTGTTGCCAGATTACCTGTTGTTTATATGAAGGATAAGAAGTTTTGCCAAGAGCATAAGACTAATTCCTTTAAATACTCTTAAAACAGAGAGCCACATATCGTAGAATAGGCAGTTGTCTGGAAGTGTGGGATAAGATGTCTGGGACTCCACTTATTTTAAACTGAATTAGTAAGGAAGGAATACCCTATGCAATATAGCAAGGAAACTAGAAAAATTACAAAACGGTGAAGATCTTTATGAATGGTGAGAGTGTGATTTCCAGAGTATAAAAGTTAAAAAAGCAAAGTACAGGAAGGTCCTTCCTGTAAGCATCTCTTTTATAAGAGAAAGAAAGAAAACCACACATTCCCTTTTGTTAGAATGATAAATCAGGAAGAATGAAAATGTTGATCAATAGAGGATGGGTGGCAAGCGAGATTTCTGAGAGCAACTTTTTACAGTTTGTAAGTTTTAACATCAATATCTTACATTTTCAAAAAAACAGAATTAATAAGGAGCGAAAGACTAAAACTGAATATAAGCAAGGAAAATGAATCAAATTGGTAACATAAATAGGGAAAACTAATTTGAGTAATTTTGCGATATATTATCTTGACCACGAAACCACAGTGGGATATATTCGAAAGATTAATGAAGTGCCAAAAGATCTTAAACTTTACCCAATTTGTTTATGCATGACATCTATCATGACATCACAATTTAAAAAAAAAAAAACTTGTGCATGTTGTATATGGTAAAGCAAGTAGATATACTGATAGCATAGTGAATCATGAGGAACCAAGATTTTTCTCCCTTCTCCTATGAGCCACTGTTTTGTTTCTTAAATTCCACTTAAAACTTAAATATGAGTGAGACAAAATCAGGGAGAAAGACTCTTAATCATAGGGGATGCTGGAGGGGATGCGGTTGGGGGATAGGGTAACTGGGCAATGGGCATTAAGGAGGGCAGGTGATGTTATGAACACGGGGTGTGGTGTCCTATTAAGACTGATGAAACAGTAAATTCCACCTCTGAAACTAATAATATACTACATGTTAATTAACTGAATTTAAATTTTAAAAGTAATAAGAAAAACATTTTTAATCTTTAAAAAAAAGAGGTGAGCATGAGAGTTCTGGGGATGGATGGTAGCACACTGTGGATGTATTTAATATCACCAAACTGTACATTGGTCATGATCAATTTTGTGTGTGTATAACTTCCACAATAAAAAATTGGGAAAAATTTAAAAAAAAAAAAAAGGACCCAAGATTTCACTATAAGATATAAAAAATCAATACTTCAGAAGTGAAATTAAAAAAAAAAAAATATATATATATATATACATATATATATATATGCATGTGATCCAACATAAATGCCCAGCTCTCGGAAGGGACTTACTTCTTGGCAGTACTGCAGGATGTCCTCCTTGGTGCCAATGCAGGTTTTGGTCCCCGAAGGATCAGACTCCCACTTTCCATTCTGCACGTTCATGTGCATGTTCAGTTTGCCGCAGAACATGGCAACCTGAGGTTCTGCCAACAGGCCGGCATTGCCATCAGTGGGCACCTAAAAAAAAAATAAGTTCAGGTTAGTTACCCAAATCCACAGCTCTGGGGGAGAGGTTGGGGAAGGGCTGTAAAGAGGAACATGACATGCAGCGATATCAAAAATAGTTCATTCTCGCTTCCAGAAACTCTTGCAAGTAGGAATTAGCCCTGCCTTCCACATTCCCTTGATTTAAGTATTATGGAGGCTACATAATCTCCAACCACCTATAATACAGTGTGCTTTTTTTTAATGTTGAAATACAGGCATTAACAATACTGAGAAGAATTTATTCATTGAAACGTTTATGCAATCCCCCGTAGCAGATTTTACAGTGCCTACTGAAAGGTTCTGAAAATAAAATAAGGTGTTTTACTGAAGTAAAAATAATCACTCTGGAGGAAACCATGTTCTCATAATAACCTCCAACTGACTCACACAAAGAACAGTGCCAACCCCCTGCCTGATGACCAAGTCTAAGAGTAAGGTTGTACGGCACCTCTCAGAGCTGAGGACATGGTGTCAGTGTCCTTATGATTTTCTAAACACAAAAATTACTGTAGAATTTACCATGCACAAATGTGGCTGAATATGTTGGCCATTCCACTGGCTTTCCTCAGAATATTCTCTGGTCATCACTAACAGCTCTTTTTTTTTTAATATATAAGATTTTATTTATTTATTTGAGAGAGAGAAACCACAGAAGTATGTGTGGAGAGAGCAGGGGAAGAGGCAGTGGGAGAGGGAGTAGACTCCCCACTGAGCAGGGAGCCTGACTTGGGGCTTGATCCCAGGATGATGACCGGAGCCGAAAGTAGTTTCTTAACCAACTGAGCCATCGAGGCGCCCCATCACTCTCTCAGCTCTTAAGAACAGGTTAAGGGGTAGGGGGATGCCTGGGTGGCTCAGTCGGCTGCCTTTGGCTCAGGACATGATCCAGGGGTCCTGGGATCGAGCCTTGCTGAGCAGGGAGCCCTTTGCCCCCCCGCCCATGAATAAATAAATAAATAAAATCTTAAAAAAAAAAAAAAAGAACAGGTTAAGGGTGCTGGAGTCTCATCTCTCCAAGCCCACTGTGAGGATATAGCAAGGTCTCTCTCTCAGAGTCCAGCAAAGCACCTGCAGTGTGGTAAGCTCTTAATAGGTCTTAGCTATTAGGGTTGCAGGCAGTATACCATTTTACCAAAATAACTGAAAAGGTTGCCCTTCTGTATTTCCAAATCCTTCTGTGAACAGATACTACCTTTCTAGCAGTATTTTCCAAATTTCACTTAATGGGTTCTGGTATGTCAAAAGATTACAAAAAATCAGCAAGAGATCAAAAATAAATCCACAGGAATAAAAGCGTTATTAGAAACCAGGGAATCAAAAGACACATTAAGCAAAGTAATTCCTCCTTTGTTAAAGCCAGCCGCTGAGGAAACGGGTGATGGCCACGTCAAGAAGAGTGAACTTCCACCAGAAGCCATTCATACCGTCGAGAACTAGATGATTCTATAATAGTGTATCGTTTCTAAAAATTGTTCACAGGAGGGAATAAAAAACAAAACACTAAAATTGCACTGAGAGATTTCAGTTGAGAAATAGCTTCTTGACATTTCTTCCCACAGAAATGTAAAAATAGATCAAACATCTGTCCATTCTAGTCATCTTCATATATATTTTGTCCAACCACAGCAGATTTATGTCGTTTAAAAAAACAAATCTTGCACTGAACCCAGCTGAGACCCATCACAAACCCGAGTGCAGAAGCTCCTGGAGAAGTCTCTAAAATCGTATTTCAGGTAACATTTTCTACATATCTAATTCTACTTTGTAAGGTATACTGAACAACATTCTGCCTCTCCATCTCCAGATGTAACACACAGCAGCTGAGGCCACAGTATCGGGTCATCAGAAGAATCAACAAGAATAGCTGGGACCCCGCGACTCCCCAGTCTGGGCCCCTTGCCACTTCCTACAATTTCCAAGCCAGAACCTGAGTGTCTCATTTTCCAACAGATGCAAAAACCAGCCTAAGCAGAATACTCTGCAAACTTAAGTTTCATAGCTTTCCTGGGGGAAGAGGAGGAAATTCAATGCCTTGATCCTAAAAAAAATCAGAATACAAATTTTGTCAATTTTATTGAAGTGGTAAGACAATAACAAGGCAAGAAAGTCAAATAATCATCAGATTCCTATAGAGAAGGCCCTATATGAGATGCTACAGAGGATATAAAAATATTTTTAATATACAAAATTTATTTATTTCTATGTAAAATATGAACCTTTATCTTGAAGGAATTTATTCTTCAAAATTATTATTCGATTTTCCATGATACTTCATTCTGCTTAATCTCATTCATTGAGTTTATTTCCAGTCTTAGCAGAATTTCCAGTCTTAGCAGAATCTTGGTAACTTATCTCTAAGTGAACGGAGAGACTAATAGTCCCCCACCATAGTTGGCAATTATTTTATTGAATGAATTTCCCCCCTGGTAGCTCAAAATGTCTCTGTAACTACATCTACCTCCTCTTCAGTGAAAATGCCCTTCATTCCATACCTTCCCTTAAGGAACACAGGTGCCAGTTTCTCTCCCTGTGGCAGCCAGGCTCCATGAAGGCCCCCAAGGATCCCTGCCTCTGGGTATTCAACCTCTCGTCAGTGCTATCCCATAATGCATAGAAAGTCTGTCTGTGCAACAAATAAAATAGGGCAAAAATGATATGTGAAAAAAAAAATGATATGTGACTTCCAAGGAGAGAAGCACCATGGCTTCTTCCTTGCTCTCTAGGATCCTTCAGCCGCCCTGCTGTGTGGACATTCAGGCAGCCCTACCAAGAGGCCCCCAGAACGAGATGTGGTACCACGGCCTCCTGTCAACATAAACGTGAGTGAGCTTGGAAACATCCTAGAGCCGCATCAGGCATCAGGCCTTCAGGACCACAGTCCTGGCTGGCTCAACTGAAACCTGAGTCAGAACCACCCAGAAAGACACGCCCAAATTCTTGACCCACAGAAACTGAGACAGGACAGGTCGGTCGATTGAAACCACTGCCTTTGGGGTGACCTGCTCCCAGGCAACAGACACCTCACATGTTAAGACATCCCGCAAATAGCCTATAACCTCCTCTACTTGAAAAACGCAAATAACAGACAAAAAATAATCCCTCCTTTCTTTCATCCTCCAGAGCAGGGGGCGGGGGGTCAGCAAATCTCTTCCGTAAGGGGCCAGGTAGTAAATATTTTATGTTCTGTGAGCCTAATAGTCTCTATTGTGACTATTCACTCTGCTGTTAAAATAAAAAAGCAGCCTCAGACAGCATGCAAAATGGGTGTGGCTGTTTTAACAATAAAATTTTATTGACAAAGTGTGTGGAGCGGGGGCATCCTCTGCCTATATCCCCTTTCTTACAACAAATTGTATCAACTGGTGATTTCAACCCTCACTCCCACCACCTTCCCACCTGCTTCTTAAGACCCCTGCCATCTGGCTTATGTTCCACCTATCAACGCAGGTCACTTTCTCAAAGGTCACATGTGGCCTCTGGAGAAACCAAATAGGCTTTTTCTTTAGTATCTGCTGCTTTTCAACTTCTTGACCACACACAAATTCTCCCTTGGGAGTCTTCTGCTTTGGACTCTGTTGCAATGCACTACTGTGGCTCCCCTTACCCCTCTGACTATACCACTACTAACTCCAAATCCTTCAGCTCCACACCAAAGACTTCCTAAAGATTGGGTGGGGGGAGGGGTGGAGGGAGGGGGAGGGGTGGCGATTGCTTCTCTTTGACCTTCAAAAAATCTTCTAGATCGCACTCTTTCAACTCCTAGCTGTAGCAAGGCAACCCCAACGTAACAACCATAAAAATCAATAGCAGCAGGTGACATATCTTTAATCAGTAGGTTTGCGTATACAACACATGCTAGGCACTGAACTAGTTATGGCGACAGAGCAGTAAATTAAGCCTCGTCCTTGCCTTGACAACAGGATGGCCACCCAGTTTGCCTGGGATGGACGGGTTCCGAGCATGTGAGACTTCTTATACTGAAACCCGGAAAGTCCCTGGCAAGCTGAGACAACTAGTCATCCCAGCTGACACATCCAGTAACTGTTTTTCCTTTGTTCCTACCTTAACTTTCAATTTCTTCCACTCTGCATTCTGTCATCCTCTGCTTTCCCTGACTTTACAGTTCTTTTGATGTCACCTGTGTGTATATTCGTCCACCCAAGTGGTGGTTATCTTTCTCACATCTCAAATAAACTGATTCTGGCCTGATCATATTACTGGAAAACATTTTTTTTTTTTTTTAAAGTAGGCTCCACACCCAGTGTGGGAGCACAAAGCAGAGCTTGAACTCAAGATCCTGCGATCAAGACCTGAGCTGATACCAAGAGTCAGACATGGGATGCCTGGGTGGCTTAGTCAGTTAAGGGTCTGTCTTCTGCTCAGGTTGTGATCCCAGGGTCCTGGGATCAAGTCCCACATCAGGCTCCCACCTCAGTGGGGAGTTTGGTTCTCCCTCTCCTGTCCCCTGTTCGTGATCTCTCTCTCTTAAATTATTTAGAGAGAGAGAGAGAGAGAGATGCTTAACTGAGCCACCCAGGGTGCCCCTACTGTAAAACATTAAAAAAAATTTTTTTTTTAAGATTTTATTTACTTATTTGAAAGAGTGCAAGTGGGGTGAGGGGCAGAGGGAGAAGTTGACTCCCCCCTGAGCAGGGAGCCTGATGCTATACTTGATCCCAGGACCCTGGGATCATGACCTGGGCAGAAGGCAGGCACTTAACCGACTGAACCACCCAGGCACCCCTGGAAAACATTTTTAATAGCCTTGTGATCTCTTCCTTTTAATAACAGTAGCTAGCACCAGAAAATCTATGCCTCAGTTCCTTTTGGATTTTTTCACCAGATGAGATCTAATAGTAACTTTAAAAAATTAAGTATAGAGAATCATGATCATTAACATACTCCATTTTCTGACAGTGGAGAGTGTTTAATAGTTCAAACTTTGATTCCTCAATAATTAGGGCCAATTATTATATTAGATATTATAAAATTGGCTGTAACTATACATCTGTTACATTTGACATTACAAGAGCCCCTTCACAAATTAATACTTAATTCACAGAAACATGTTTCTTGAGCAAAAATTCTTTCTCAAACCTACACAAGCTGTGTACAAGATTCACAGCAGTTAGCTGGGAGATGCAAAGAAGCTTTTCTCTTCTTACTGAAGCCCATCTGCAAAGAATTCCATGTTTTAAGTAACATTATTGGCTCAGTCAACTAAAACAAACAAACAAACAAACAACCCACAATCCTCACCTGCATCAAATAATGGGTTTAAGAAACAAAGTAACAAAGCCCTGGATTGCTACAGCAGCCCCTTCTCTGGCACAGAGCCAGAAGGAAACCATCACCAGCCAAGGGGGTCACACAGGAGATAACATGTAGCCATCACCTAGAGGCTTGACAGTTTTACTCAAACCCCTTTCTCCGAATGCAGCCTTAAAGAAATGGCTTAATAAATCATACATAAGGTCCGATTCAAGACCTGTTAACATGGACACTCTTAAAACTGAAATCTTTGGGTCCTCGAGTAAATTATCCGCTGCCAATGAAAATGCATACTCTGTCAAAATCATCCTAAAGAGAATTATTCTTAACTTTTTAAAAACATTTCTACTTTTAAAAGAAATTTAATGCAAAACATTAGTAGATGGGAAACAGAGCCACTTAAGTAACGATTACATTCTAATTTTGTTTTCATGTCAACGCTATCTGAAGTAATGTAAGGTTACTTTGCAGAAATGCAAGGCAACACCTAAAAGATTGGAACCCCCGGCATAACTGGCCATTCATGGTGCATGTGTTTCTGAAAGACTGAAAATGAAGATAATTCTTGTAAATGGAATGACTTTCCACTGACATCATAAGACCAGAGATGCTTTCCCATGGGAAAAGAGCGTTCAGTGACAATGAACAAAATAACTGGCTAAAACAATGAAGCATCCACACACTGCCTCTGAGGCAACAGCCTATTTATTACAGAATGCCCTGGACTACAGAGACCGAAACAGTACACCTAAAAATGCTGTTGATCTTTTAGAAACAATCCTTTGGTGCCAGAAAAAATATTTTAGGGCCATAATATCTAGAGTACTGGAATGAAAATGGACTTTCCAAAGCAAGCTAGCTGAAAAACAGGCTTTACAAGGCCTTAAAACATAAACAAAAATAAACATATATGCCTAATTTAAGCCCATCTGTGGAGCTGAGCCTGGAAACTTACACCAAGAATTGATGCACTTCATAAGGGCAAAACTAGCCTCTCCAACAAGTTCCCCTGCAGTCTTTTCACACTGGGTGTTCCCTTTCCCAAAAAAGTTTCTCTCTATTATCATCCAGGAGATCAAAATTCCTTATAGAGCAGGCTTGGCAGCATTCCTCCCACACAGTCCTGACTAAAAGGGAAAGGGAACAAGGAATGCTCTGTTTTGATGCTGAAAAGTCTTGCTTGGCAAGGAGAGGGCAAGGATCCATAGCTTAGCTGCATCCGTGGATTTATGTAATTTTAAGGTTCGTGGCTAATGAAAACCATCTGGTTTCTGCATGTAAACAGGCTTCTCACTGGTCTGAATAGCTCGCCTCACACAGTGGAGTATTTGGTATTATTTAATCAGTTCACAATCCCCCCCCCGGGGGGGGGGCAGATTCTTAGACAGGATCTTTTTAAAACCACAGAGTGACAGTATTTCTATCACACCTGAGATTTTCTCACATAAACACAATTTTCCATTTACCTGGACATAACTCAAATGTACCCCACAAAAACGCTTTTAAATCTACTCTCAAAATACATGGATTTTCCATTTTCAATGTCATTAACTGTTCTCTAGAATCACAATCTAGAAGATCTGAGAGTGAACCCCTTTCAAGTGGAAATACAGTACTTTAATGCTTGACATAAATTTTCTTTCTCCAAAGGAAAAGACCAATTGTAAGGTTTCCTTTGATATGCTTCCCTCCTTCCCCCAAATATCATACATAAGCAGAACCATATCATCTGCAACTGCCCATTTTGTGTCTAGAAAGGGGCAACAAATTAAAATTAGAATTACAGAACTGGAAGAGTCAGCAAAATCATCCATTCCAACTCTAAGGAGAAGGAAAAGGTTCTGGTAAGGATTGGTCCAAGGACACAGTATGAAGAGGCAGAGGTGGGAGCTGGACCTACTTCATTAATGGTTTTGTATACATGACCAGGATGACTATAAAATTAAAACAGAAAATTGCAGGGGCGCCTGGGTGGCTCAGTTGGTTAAGCGACTGCCTTCGGCTCAGGTCATGGTCCCGGAGACCAGGGATAGAGTCCCACATCGGGCTCCCTGCTTGGCCTGTTTCTCCCTCCCTCACTCCCCCTGCTTGTGTTCTCTCTCTGGCTGTGTTTCTCTCTGTCAAATAAATAAAATCTTTAAAAACAAAGCAAAACAAAACCCAAAAAACAGAAAATTGCAATTTTCCTTTTGCCCTCAGTGTGTGGGTGCATGTATTTGCAGAGGGAAGAATGGAGAGGCTAGTGAAGGCATTGAGAAAACGAAATGTGATTACAGAAATTGTACACAGTTTCAATTTACCTGTGTGGAGGGTTGGCCTCCTTCATTACATCCGCTATTTGGGGCACAATTATTTTAGACCTCGAGTTTCAGGCTAAACTGCCCGAAGATTTGCCAAGAGAGAAAAGATTCCTTTTGAGAACTAATCCATATATTTCACTCCTTGAAATCTGACATTCTTTTTGAAGCACCGTTGACCTGGCTTCAAATGACAAGTTAGCCCTCCTTGAATACATGGTCTCTGCTGGTATTGATAAAGAGAAAGCTTATACCGGGACCCAGAAAATGGAGATCACCCCAGTGGCCGGGGCCCACAAGCCAGATCTAAAACTACATCAGTCTGCACTGAACAGAAACACCTGTCAAGACATTTTAATGGTCAACAACCACAATGTGCCAACTGAGTTTTAGCGGGTTTACCTTACCCTAGAAAATAGGACCTGCTAGCTTTACAAGGAAATCTTCCACCTCCCAGCCAATTACACCCTGGTTTCTGCATTGCCTCTTCAAAAGCTCTTTAAAACTCCTTTTTCCCCCCAACTCCCTGGGAAACACTACTCCACTGCTTGTGGCGCACTGTGCTCCCCCAATTCATGGGCTATTTTCTCTTAAAGGAAAGATATCAAACTTGTAGCTTATATTGTTTTAGTTTGTCACCTTTGACTATTTTTTTTTTTCTGCTCAGAAGACAGATATCCTAAAATAGACCCCAAACTCCTTTCATTTTCATAACAAATCCAATAAATAATTCTTGCTGCTGGTGGCCAGTAGGATATCAAGAGCTTTCTCAACAGAAACCTTTTTCACTCAACACCCATAAAATTAAATTACCAATGTTTACAGCATGGATTTCAGGCAGGCCTAAGAAAGAGTGATGTCCACTGTGGAGATATGAAATCTAAAACTGGAATTTTATTTGCTTTGTTGTTTTCTTTAAAAGTGGAATTTAAAAAAATAAAGCCTCACAGGTGGCAACCAAAGTATATGTCTAAAAAAAGATCTATCCAATAATGTCCATTTAGTCCTAAACAGTAAATGTCTTATACTTTACATGCAGTATATTTAAACTGCCTGCATATATATACCATATACATTATATGTATTACACTACGCATAATTTTGTCTAATGTGCTTATACTGGTAATAGTCAAATTCTTTTCAAGTTCATTGATGTAGAATTAGTTTATCGCTTTGACTGTAAGTTTTACTGATATGTTTCATATAGTTGCCCAACAAAATATAGTTATCATATCTTTAAACTATTCTGACTCTCTTAGCATTGCTACCTCACTGGCCTCCACGTTGTGCACAGTGAGACAGGAAAAGGAGTTAAGGGCAAAAATCAAAGCATCTACTTAGGGCTTTCCTTTCATGATCTCATTTGATTCTGAGAAAAACCAAGATAAGAACTTTTGCATCTACGAAAATAATCAGAAAGGCTTAAAACCTGCCTAGGACTCTAGTCACAGCTATTACTCTAAAAACCTATGCTTGCTTTGGTCTTACTGAGCCAGCCAGTATTCCTTCTACTAGTTCTAAAGCTTTTTTATTTTCCTTTTCTTTTTTTTTAAGCTTTTTCATTTTTCAATCTTGAATATTATTTTTTCTTTTTTTTTTTTTTAAAGATTTTATTTATTTGACAGAAACACAGCCAGAGAGGGAACACAAGCAGGGGGGGTGAGAGAGGGAGAAGCAGGCTTCCTGCTGAGTAGGGAGCCCTATGTGGGACTCGATCCCAGATCTCCGGGATCATGACCTGAGCTGAAGGCAGTCGCTTAACCAACTGAGCCACCCAGGCGCCCCTTGAGTATTATTTTCAAGTAACTTCTTCCCACCATGGCAGTAATATTTTTCAGTTTTTTGTTTCTGGCTTTTAAAAATATTTTTAGGGAGGCCTGGGTGGCTCAGTCGGTTGAGCGTCTGTCTTCAGCTCAGGTTATGATCCTAGGGTCCTAGGATGGAGCTCCTTGCTCAGCAGGGAGCCTCCTTCTCTCTCTGCCTATGGCTCTCCCTGCTTGTACTCTCTCCTCTTTCTGACAAATAAATAAATAAAATCTTAAAAAATAAACAAAATAAAATATTATTTTTAGAGGATGTGAAAGGGAAAGCAAATCCAAAGTTTAAACGTTTAATCTGCATTTCTTAAATTTAAATCACCAGATGTTCACTGGGTGTTATGCACAACTAGTGAGTGACTGAACATTACATCAAAAAGTAATGATGTACTATGTGTTGGCTAACTGAATTTCAATTAAAAAATGAAAATAAGATCAATTAATCAATCAATTAATCACCAGATGTCAACAACCTAGTAATGTTTGCTGGCTTCCTCTTTAAGACATCTCCCTTGAAATGCAAATGAAAACTTTCTCCTAAATTTGTTCTTTCCTTAAATCAGAAGTAGCAAAATGAATCTGCAAAGCAGGGGTCCAGAATCCCCAACATTCCAACTGTTAACACATGTTCATCAACTCTTACCTTGCTCAATCTGTATTTTGAGGGATAAATGCATATCTCTGTATATATACATACTATACAGCTAGTTAGTAATAGTAATAAGCATGCATGCATATACATGGGGTGTACTGGTAAAGATCAAGTAAATTTCAAATGAAGGTATTTGTTAAAATCTCATGCTAGAGTTAATGCGTTTAAGTCATGTTGCTAACAAGCTGGAGGACCTAGAAACTGGGTCTCTCAGAAATGCTGGTTTGAATGGCATTCATTGTGAAGAAATCTGATGATAACACATGAACAATTTTCCTGTATAATTTCTGCTAGTCCTGACAGCTAGGGCAGACTAGCATTCAGTACATAATGCAACCCAGAAAAATTCAAATTCTATTACTCCTCTCCATTTTAGACATTTTAGAACACATTCCAAATGTGTTCAGTTTCTTAAGTTTTATTATTTCCTATCAAATCAGGCTAACCTCAGCCAAGATCAGTGAACCCAGAGTCCTGGGAACTATCATAAACAGTTATCATTTTAAGCCACTGAATTTCGGGGGTGGGTTGTGGCTTTGTGGCATTGCTGTAGTACGAGAAACTAATATAGGTATGTATTTGATAGAATAGTAAGGTATTAAGTAATAGAATTAGAACTCAAGGGGCACCTGGGGGGCTCAGTCATTAAGCATCTGCCTTCGGCTCACGTCAAGATCCCAGAGTCCGGAGACTGAGTCCCAAAACGGGACTCTCTACTTGGCGGGAAGCCTGCTGCTCCCTCTCTCACTCCCCCTGTTTGTGTTCCCTCTCTAGCTGTGTTTCTCTCTGTTAAAAAAACAAATAAAATCTAAAAAAAAAAAAAAAAAATTAGAACTCAAAATTGTTTCAGAAGGTAGAAACTTTTTCAAATTGAATTTTTTTTTAAGTATATACAATATCCTGTATTTTGCTTGAAATAATTCTTTGAAGTAGTACAGAACAGGAAAGGCACTGTGGGGTAGCAGTTCCATAAAAAAACAAAACAAAAAACTTACAAAAGTTTTAAGAGATGAAAATGAAAGGAAAAAAAAATAAAGGCCATGTGCTCTTAATATTTTATGGATACAAGGCCCCAGATGATCATGGGAAATCTTGCTATGACAAATCACATCCTCAGAGACGTATTCACATTTTTATTTTCTTAAAAGTTTTTCATTTTTAAGCAACCTCTACACCCAACATGGAGCTTGAACTTACAACCCTAATATAAGGAGTTCTACTGCATGTTCTACTGACTGAGCCAGGCAGGTGGCCCGGTAGTCACATTTTTAGATAAACACTAAAAAAGTTAAAGAAAGGTTACCTTGGAGGGTGTGAAACTGAATAAAGGAAATCTCATTTAAAAATGGAGTCAGAAGACCAGAAGGGGGAGCCCTAACATCCTCACTACTCTTCAGTTGTCTCTCCATCAGGAAGAAGCCTACTTGGCTACTCCAGCTGGAGGAAGAAAGACTTTCTCCTAACACAGCAACAAGCTCAGCCAATAGGAAAATCCCACACCTCAGGTATTGGAAACCATCATCACTCTGAACTCTTGCTTTCCTTCATGGACCTGTATTTAAAGCAGTCCCTCCCAAATCCTCCTTTTCTCTATAAAGTAATGTTCCTGTCCTTTGAGATCTCCTTTGGTTCACCAAAGCCTGTGTGTCCCAAGTTGCAATACCTCTGGTATTTCCAAAAAAACCCGGGAGTTGATAAAATAACTTGCTGTCTTAATTAGGGCCGACAAAGGAGACATAATTTTTTCAGGTAACTTTAATGAAAATAAGAAAAGATGGGGTGCCTGGTGGCTCAGTTGGTTAAGTGACTGTCTTCGGCTCAGCCTGCTTGGCAGGAAGCCTGTTTCTCCTTCTCCCACTCCCCCTGCTTGTGTTCCCTCTCTGGCTGTTTTTCTCTCTGTCGAATAAATAAAATAAGAAAGAAAAAAAGAAAAGAAAGAAAAGAAAAGAAAAGAAAAGAAAAGAAAAGAAAAGAAAAGAAAAGAAAAGAAAAGAGAAAAGAAAAGAAAAGAAAAGAAAAGAAAAGAAAAGAAAAGGAAAGAAAAAAGAAAAGGAAAGAAAAAAGAAAAGGAAAGAAAAAAGAAAAGGAAAGAAAGAAAGAAAGAAAGAAAGAAAGAAAGAAAGAAAGAAAGAAAGAAAGAAAGAAAGAAAAGAAGACTACATCTGAAGGAAAATCACAAGGGGAAAGTCTCTAAATGTGAAAACAGTGATGGAGAGTTGCTGAGAAAGAACATCCTATTGTGGAGATGGTGAGCACCTCCTCGAGGAGCCACTTAAGTGGATGGATGGATAATCACCTATAAGAGTTGCAGAGGAGGTTACTCATTTGGGTGGGAATTTGGAAGAGGTTCAAAATTTTCAAAAGTTTAAAGCAGTAGGATCTTGGGCTCAAATAAAATTTTGTGTGAACCCCACACAGCTGGGCACTTCCCCCTCAAAGCCTGGATTTCAGCCTCACACAGCTTGTGAAACACTGGTCTCTCCCAAAATTTGCTCTTGAACTGTCTTTTTTATTTTTAGCCTATGGGCCTACTGCTCTCCACCCTTAAACACCTTTGCTCCCTTCTGTTACTGCATTCTTAACATAGTTCTCAAGAAAATGACTACACCGTCGAGGTCCCCCGAAGCTGTACTATTAAGGGCGAACATTAGCTGTTTGACCTGAGGAGTGAATTTTTACTTGATTTCACTGTAATTAATGTAAATTTAAATTAAAAAAAATAGTGGGTCCTATTATTGAAAAACATTTAAGCAAGTTTACAACTTGATAAAGCAAATCCACTTTTTGACTATACATTTCATGAACTCTTATCAAAATTTTCTGATGAAATTTTAGTGTCCCAGTTGAGATTTTGATGACTTAGTATGAAAGATTACATTGCTCCTGCCTCACCACATGGTCATGCAAATGAAAAATCTTCTAATTACACTTCACAGCAAAAAAAAAAAAAAAAAAAAAAAAAGCAAATTTCATCACGAAATACACCCACTAAGATCATACCCCAAGCAGCATGTGCTTGCTGAACACAAGCAGTGAGAATACTGGCCATGTACAGGTCGGCTCAGCCCTCTGTAGGAGATAGAGGTGTGTGGGGTGAGAGAGGATGGGGTGAGAGAAGGGGACGCACTGATTTCAGGAATGCTGGGACAAGTACTTCTGTCATTTGATACCTCACACTGAGATCATACCAGATCTCTCCCTTCATGACATCAAATGATTCCTGAAGTTAAAGCCCCCATATCACCTGGGTTTAGCACATGGACATAGCCAAGTAAGGAGCATATTTATGAGCCTAGATAGAATTTATCTCACTGATTTGGAACATACTGTCTCTGCATAATTTGCCAGCTAAATTTTAAGGATTGTCCCAGGATCATTTCTCTTTTTAATATGAGGCTCTGATGTTGACCTGATATTTGAGATTTTGCACTCATTATCTGGCAGATGCACTTACCTTTACTTTTTATTCAGTAGCATATTCATCACAGGCCCCCCGGGTGGCTCAGTCGGTTGGGCATCTGACTCTTGATTTTGGCTCTGGTCATGATCCCAAGGTGGTGGGCTCAAGCTCCTCATCAGGCTCTGAGCTCAACGCAGACTCCACCTGAGATTCTCTCTCCCTCTCCCTCTGCCCCTCCCTTCCCTTGTACTCTCTCTCTAGAAATAAGATCTTTTTTTTTTTTTTTAAGATTTTATTTATTTATTTGACAGAGAGAAGCATAGCTAGAGAGGGAACACAAGCAGGGGGAGTGAGAGAGGGAGAAGCAGGCCTCCAGCTGCAAGGAGCCCAATGCTGGGCTCGATCCTGTGTCTCCAGGATCATGATCGGAGCTGAAGGCAGTTGCTCAATCAACTGAGCCCCCCAAGCACCCCTAAAAATAAGATCTTTAAAAAATATGTATCATAATCTAATGACACAACTCTAAAATGGACTTTATCAAAAGCACTTTATCTGTAGCACTGCAATACTCTAGAGCAAAGGCTTATATACTAATATGCTTAAGGTACAAATAAGTGCATATTTAAAAGTTTAATTCTGCCTCTTCTATTTTTTTTTCTTTTTACCATTTTAATACTGACCTACTGAAAATGTCTCACATAAGAGAACAAGAAGTCTTTGAAGAAACTGTAGCTGGGGGGATAAAATCGAAAGAGGTGGTGGGTTTATAAATGGAGCCAGTTTATCATTTAATTAGAAATGTACAAGAAGGCTATACCCACACATCTGCATCCTAGAGTTACCCATACAACTTAGACTGGAGAGAAAAAGGGGCATATTCCTCTACTCTTTGTCAGCCCAGCAATTCATCCCTACTTTCCTTCACAGCTTCTACCAGGTGTTAGGCTTCTGACCACTATGAACCCAACATAGGCAGAGGGACGAATGGCTAAAATGGGGAGAGGTGGGTAATGGGATCCCTAGTCTTGGGCTGTCCTTAGTGAGGGAGCCAGTATACAGATCTGGGCCTGGTACATTACATATTATCCACATCCTTTAATATCTTTACAATTTCTAGTACTAAAATGATATGAAAATACTTATAAGGCTACAGATCCTTAGAAGAATGTGCATTTTGCTGGTAAGATAAGACAGAATACTATCCCTTCAATGTACATTAAAATCTCAGTGCAATTCTCTGGGTGCACACATCAACCTCGGAGCCCTGCTAACCTCTCTAGGAAGTCATTTCTGTGTGGTTTCCTACTAGCTGGAGGTAGAGCAGCTGTAAACACTCTCAGCTGGCTTGCCAATATAATTGCAGAATTTAAGGGACTTTTATGTTTTAGCATGGATTGAGCTTGTGTCTTATAAAATGGTACCAACTGAAAAAAAAAAAAAAAAGGTACCAACTGTCCCTTGCCATTAATAGACTGTTTTCAACAAACAAGGAAGATCAGAAGTGGAAGGATGATAATTAACACATTTTATGAAAAGGTTTCTGAAAATTTTTTGAAACAAGTCACCTTATGAGGAGACCAGGCAAGCAGGAAGGGAAAGAAGAGGTAACAAAAGAATTTGTTCCAAGAAAGTTAATGGAGACAAAGGAACTCAGATATTTACCACTTACTTCTGTTCATACCTCTTCCTACAGAAACCCATATACATACACTTTCATATTTACCCATAGATAAGAAATCACCACAGTCTGTTAGACCAAAAAAGATTATAAATAAGCATGTTATATGGGATAAGAGTTCTAATATCCCTATGTCAAGTGGCATCAAAGAGTTCACGATCTTGAAACTTCACCTATTTTTAGAATATTTATAGAACTATTTCAGGAGGAGAACATAAAGTACCTTATTTCTAATGTGCAGACAGGATATTTACATTATGTCCTTTGGTTTATTTCCTTTGAAAGTTGCATAATATTTACCTATAGTCTACTTTTCCTGTCTGCTCAAAACTCTCATGCTATTGTGTTTTTTATTACTAGGACTTTTAATATAGGAGAAAACTGCTTTGCAAATATAACAGAAATTCAGAAAGAGTATTATGAGATGTGAGGAATCTACGATAACATTCAAACAGCATTCCTGCTCATTGTTCAAACTGTATTCTGTTAACTTGTCACTTTCAGTGTAAGCCAAGATTGTTTCTTTTCCTCCAGGGTTATAATACTGAAGAGTACTCAAGGTTTAAGTTTCAAGCTATTTGCTTGATAAGCAGAAGCAGATTATCCTTCTTCAGTAAGGCACCAAGCCGTTTCTCAAAGAAGCTTTACCTTTCTGGAGCTCTAGACTCACAAGGATTGTTCAAATTGCTTTCCTATCAGAATAAAGACTACTATGAACTAAAATATTAGGAGAAAAAAATTCTGAAGGGAGGTAACAGTGAAGACTATTTCTACTTTCTTGGTTACATTTAAAAAAAATGTTGCAGAAACAACAATCTGGAGCAAAAGAATATACACACACATATGTGGGTTCTTACATTTCCACTTATTTCTAATGTCAGTTTCAGTGAATCTGAATCTTAGCTTCTTTATCTCTAAGTGAGACTAGAACCAACTAGCTTTTAGGGGCACGGATGTGATCTAAATGAAGGCAATTTGACAGTGACAATAGTAAAAGTATGTGGAGTGCTACTCCTACGAGAATGAAGTTGATGACACCACCTGTAGGTATTCATCTAAGTTTTACCTGTTCAGGTAGAAAACACACTGTCTATATACTTCAAGTAGCGGAATAAGGATTCCCAGTCTTTGCAAACAAGATGAGTTACAGATCTTCTTTGACTTACAAAGGAGTTAGATTCTGATAAATCCATTCTTAATTGAAAATATCTTAAGTCAAAAGGGCATTTAATACACCCAACCTACTGAACATCATGGCTTAGCCTAGCCTCCCTTACACTTCCTTACCCATAGCTGGGCAAAATCATCTAACACAAGGCCCATTTTATATAAAGTGTTGAATACCTCATGTAGTTTCTTGAAAAAGGTACTGAAAGCGAAAAACAGAGTGGTTGTCAGTGTGTTGGTGTTTTTTACCCTCGTGATTGGATTGTTTAGCCTGGGAGCTGTGGCTGGCTACCATGGCCCGGGCCCGGTCTTAAGGGGAGTGGGCTGTCCCGCAGACTGCGAGCCCAGGAAAAGACCCAAATTCAAATACAGAATATATTCAAGCCTGGGGGCAGAGGGGTGACCCATTTTTACTGAATGCCTCTCATTTTCATTTCACACCATCCTAATGTCACAAAATCGTAAACTGAACAATCTGTACTTCACTGTCTACCTGAGATCCTCTTTTGCTCCTTCGTACTTGTGCCTTTCTCTCTCCCCACTACAAGCAGTCAATAAACATTTATAGAAAGCATTAGGGAATGCCAGGCATGAAAAATACAACAATAATAACCAACATGTAGAAAATGTAATCATTGACAAAGGCATAAAACAATACAAAATAAATTTCAACTTAGATACCTGCAGGATTTTTTTCTACTGTGGCACCAGGAGGGTCATTTCCTACTGCAGAGAAAAGAAAATACAGCACCCACACCCCTGTCTTTACCAATCCCAAATGCCAGCTATAGCCCAAGTTGTTTGAGGACCTCGGACTCCTCTTAAGAAAAACAAAACAACAGCAGCAACAACAACAACAAAAATATCCCCAAACCAAAAAAACAAAAACATAGTGCAAAAGGCAAGATGGCTTGTGATCTATATGACTCAATAACCTTCAGTAGTAATTTCCTGACTTTTGGTAGCGCATTCCTGAGAGAAGCATTATTTTGCAATTTAGGCAGCATTTTAAAAAATCAGATTATCCAATATTTGCACAAACAGTACGGGCAGCCAGACTCCTTTAATAAAGCATCCAATCAACTATTTTAAAACATTCCTGCAGCTGAAAGCCCTTAGCAGCATGAAACTGATTCTCAGAGATTTCAGTGTAACCTAACACCGAAAGTGACCGCTAGTGTAAAAAAATACACCTGAAAATATTACAAGGAAGAGAATGAAACTATTTGTTGAACAGCTAAGCAAAACAGCACATGCTGATGGCTATCAAACACTTGTCCTTTTCACTTCTAACAGAGAAGGCTTCAGAGTTTGATCCCTGGGTTATGTTTCAGGAAAGTTCTGGCTTTGTGCCTTATATGAAGATAAACATTTTCCAGGTACAGAATATATTCAGGCCTGGTGGCAGAGGGGGGACCCAACACCCCAGACTTCAGTGGACCCACTGTGGTGGGGACAAAACAAGGAGGTCCCACTCACTAGTAAAAAGTACTAAAGTGGGCGCCTGGGTGGCTCAGTTGGTTAAGCAACTGCCTTAGGCTCAGGTCATGATCCCGGAGACGGGGGATCAAGTCCCACATCAGGCTCCCTGCTGGGCAGGAAGCCTGCTTCTCCCTCTCTCATTCCCCCTGTTTGTGTTCCCTCTCTGGCTGTGTTTCTCACTCTCAAATAAATAAAATCTTAAAAAAAAAAAAAAAAGTACTAAAGTGACAAAAGAAGTGGCTGGTTTGATTTGGAGGGGGCAGAGATGGGTGGGAGTTGGAATGGAGTAGGCAGACCAAAGACTGGAGCAGAAAATGTCCATAGCACGAGTGTGGGGAGAGCATGGGTGAAAGGTAAGACAGGGTTAGGTAGAAATGACCTTGAATTTGTAACAATGCCCACAGCCAACGGGAGCCAACGGCCACCTTTCAGACAGCAACAACCCATCTGTGTATGAGAGGAGCACATGGGCACATGACCTTCTTTTGTGGACCCCTTTCTCTCTTAAAAAAATTAAAATTGATTTTAAGGCTGCGGTGGTATAAAAGTGACTGTAATTCAGGCTAGATTCATTAGCACGTATTCATTTTTACATTTTTTTCCTTCAGATTTTAAAACAAATTACAATGCAAACATTTTCACGGGCCCTTAAAACATCATAGGCTCAAGGCACTGTGCCTGCGTAGCATGCATAATGGGGAAGCCGAACCTGGGGTACAGGGAAAGGAGAGAAGGACACGGCCAAGGACATAGCATGAGTTTAAGCAGCCTGTTAAGAAACAGGCAGCAGCGAAGGCAGAAAATGAAGGCAGAGGTGGAGAGAACTCTGGGGCTCCTGAATTTCAGGGATGGGACCCTGCAGGTGCTGGTGGCGGGGGAAGGAATTTGTAGGACCTGCCCAGCCGACAGCAACAAGTGTCAGCATAGGTCATGCAAGAGATTTCGAGTTCATCCCAATGCAGTGGAAGAAGGAAAGGAATAGTCACTGTGGTCAGCACTCCCCAGATTTACCAGCACACATCCCATTCTGCCACCCCCTCTGTGTGCTCCCCATCACACCAGGAGTTCTCCTGTCAATGAGTCATCAATCCATCTGCATTTCATTGCCTTGAGCAATGAGACATTATTTTAGTTTTCAAAACTAGCAGATATTTAATGGAACTGTACAGGGCTTCTGTTACTGTGTCTATGTAACCTGGGGAAAGAATAAACTGGAATCTTGCACCACTAACCCATTCCTGAGCCATTGGGAAATCTTTCTGACATTTGCACAGAGTGAGAAGCCCTAAAATAGAGAAAGAAAAAAAAAATGCAATACAGACCATATCCTGCCCCTGAGGAACGGAAGCATTATACTGTGTCATAAAGATTTAAGTTCCACCAAGAACTCTAACCACAGGCTGTTGATGTAAGCTGAACTTTTATAGCAAATCTGTTCAAATAAACCAAGAGAAGTACACAGCTTTGAACACACACACACACACACACACACACACACACACACACACACACGATAGCATGTAGATTCAGGCTTCCAACATTACTGCAGCTGCTCAGGGTACATAATTCTAAATGAGAAGAATTTTAAGTAATTAGAATGGAGGTACCTTTTCAGATTTGTTAGAAGGTGTTTTATAGGCATGGCTTTTTTCTAAAGAAGAATGACATGGGGGGACACCGAACATGAAACTACCCTGGCCTAATGAAGGTAAACTCTCAAATATCCACATGCACTCTTTGTTTTGTAGGCACAGCAAATCTTTAGTAAAGGGCTGCTTCAACTTGGCACCAGTCTTGCCAATGCTGTTTGGCTATGCAGTGGATCTCTACCTGGGAAAGCTTTTTAGCCCACATGGATCAGGACTCACTTTTCATTCTGAGCTCCAGGAATTGTTTCTAGGTAGAGGCTCCAGGGTTTCAGGAGAGCTGTCACAACTTTGGTGTTGCTTTTGTTACTAAACATACCATGTACTGGGGTAGCTCCCACAACTGAGAATTACCTGGCTCAAAATGCCAGTGGCACAATAAGGTTGAAAACTCTGACCCAGCCTCTTCCTCGGGGTGAAAGAGTCATGTCTTAGTCATCTCTGTATTTCTAGGATAAAACTTAGAACAATATTGGCGCTCAAACAGTGGTTCAACCAAACAGATTTTCTCCCACAATGCTGAAATAACTAATCCAACCGAAATAATGTAAAAAGCACAACCATGGAAGTTCTACAAAATACACCTTGCTGTCCACAGGTAACAAGAAATGATATATGTTGACTTTTAAAAGATACGTGGAATATCAAGTTATTAACATTATGCATAATTAACACATCACTCAGGAGTGGCCCAATACTATTTATTATGTAGACAATAATTAAAAAAATAATGCATTAACTCTTTATGGGTCAATCTGTAACAATAATCTAACAGTTAAAAATTATTCAACCTATGACCACACAAAAGGGGTGGTGGTAACAGCTTCTAAACAAAACTGACAAGAACACAGGATCGTGCACTTATTCATTACAAGGGCTCCAACACCAAGAAATCCAACCACATCTTCTGCCCATGGGTAATCCTGGCCTAACTCTAACCAATCATTTTATAATGAAGGACTCAAGACAAAAAGAGGGCTAAACCACCAGAATCCAAATGACTAACTTATTAACTCTACAGGAATAACATGTGTATGCTAAAAGGTCTCATTAATCAAAAGTCCTATGAAATGACTAAAAAAAAAACAGTTTCCAGAAAACATCTAGTCAAATCTAATACTGCCTCTACCTCTAGAGACCTCAGGGAGCTGAGAGATGTTTCAGGGTCCCAGCAAAAGGACCTGGTTGAGGGAACCCCACACAAAGGTACCAGTATGAACCCTGAAGTAAGGGAGAGTTCGAATTCTGTCTAGTATTTACCAGGTCTGGAGGGAAACTCTTTAACTCTTGATTTCCTTCATCCCTAAAATGGATATAAGAATACTCCACCACATAGGTTATTATGAGATTAAAATTCAATAATATACATAAGATGGATAGCAGGTCATTTGTTTTACAGAGAGCTAATCATATGGACTTGGCTGGGATTTAGCAAGCAGAAAGAAGGGATTCCAGTAGGAGCGCTTCCAGAGACATCAAGAGAGACTGAACTAACAAAATACAGCATTTGAAATCACCTGAGAGCTATCCCCACAAAGATGTCTGCTCCTTATTCAGGAATCCTGAGAGAGGATTTCTGCTCTAAAGAAAATGCTGACTATATCACCAGATATGACACACTGGTTTAAAGACTGTCTTATGCCACTTGAAATAGACAATCTTTCCTCATTTATCTGCAAGACTTCTGCCTGCCAAGTTGTTTCTAAGAGAGACGAACTAGTAACTGCACAACACCATCATTCCCAGCTCAGTGTGGCAGATCTGACTCACCAAGTTGATAGAGTATTTTTGAACCATCTGAGATATTTTAATTCATGCAGGTTTAAAGTGTCAATTATAAGGTTCATGAAGTCCACTCATGAAGTCCACTCTGATCAGTGAATGGCAAGGGTTCTAAACAGGGTGAAGGAGCTATAGCCAATTTCAAGATGGTAATTTGTTCAGCCACAATGTATTCAATGCGTTTCTTTACAAAGAAGTTTTTTGTTGCAAGCTCATACCAATGTTATTAATCACTTAGTAACATATACTCAAAAGGACTTAGTGGAGTTTAAGACATATTTTCCAAAGTGTCAAAAAACATCTCATTTAACCCCTAATTCAGTGCTCTCAAAAACAGTTTGCAAGAGACATTAACAGTTACTCCCCAGGGGCAAGGGAGAGGGGGTGATTCTCTTGTCAACACATATGGGAAATGGACCCTTCAAGGTAAATCTGGGAGGCTTTGTGAAAATCCTATAATAATGACGCCAGTTTAACTTTTTTTATACCAAGTTTCCCAAACATATTAGGCTATGGAAGTCTTCTAATATAGCACAAATATAACACATTTATCATATTTGGAACACAATTTAAAAAACATGCTAAGATACCTGAAATGAATGACCAAGCAAAATTTTAACCAGGTCATTTTGAGTAAATCAAAATAAATAAAACCATAAAGAAGTCTTACAGGGAACAAGGGTGGGGGGCCTGGGTGGCTCAGTCAGTTAAGCATCCAACTCTTGATCTTCCTTCAGGTCAAGATCTCAGGATCCAGAGATCCAGTCCCACATCAGGCTCCCTAGTCAGTGTGGAGTCAGCTCAAGAGTCTCACTAGTCCTCTGCCCCTCCCCCACTCCGGTTTACTCTCTCTCAAAATAAGTAAATAAAATCTTTTAGTAAAAAAAGGGGGTGAAACAGGACAGAGAGTATCACCAGGTGTCCACAGAACTTATGATAATAAAGCATCAGATATGGCTCTAGGCAAAATATACATGACAGCATGCAGAACAAGAAAACAGATGATAAGCATAATTATGTGCTCCCCACCAGAATATTTCAAAAGCAAATCGTGGGTATTTAGAAACATGCAACAACAACAATAACAACAACAAAAATTGAGAACTTCATAAGGTTCCAATATGGTGCAAAATTCTAGGTCTTTTGAATCAATGTAAACTGAATCAATGTAATTTATTACAAGTAAAGTCAGATTTTCATTTAGTGAAATAAATGTGAGATGGCTGATGACAGGTGCACACACTGAAATCACATCCTTGGATTCCAATATCACATTTGTAAAATTCAACAATGTGATACTAAGTAAAAATAATGAGTCCAGAAGAACTAAGAAAAGACAGAAGTCCTCGAGTCATAACTCTGAACTAAAAGCACACAGCCAAGAGCAGAAAAAATTAATGCTTTTGTTTCCACAACACAAAGCATGAACTACTGCGGATTTCACAATAGAGACTACAAATTGCTTCTGATTTCCCCATTTTCACACAAGTGAGAGAGAAGTCAGCCAGACTCTTAAATTAAATTTCCCTTTCTATAAAGGAAAGTCCTTTAGAAGACCTTTAGGGATCTTTATACAGGTCTTGTGACATTGAGGAGCTCAACTATGGTGATAAATAAAAAGCACCAGATAAGCAAAAGATAATCAACATAATATCCAGAACCTCACTATTTCTTAAACAATGCTTTCCCTTAATTAAACATTATACTGAATCGTTGAGCTCATTTTCACGATGAAGAAGCTATAAAGTGTTCAAGGTCACATGAAAACCAGACTGGCTGTACTTCCCATTAGAAATGAACAGAGGTTATAATTCCTAAGAAGGGTAGATTCAGAATCAAAACGAGGCACAGAGCATTCATTATTCCGCCATGTTTAAAACACAGCAGAATTTTTTAATTGCTATGATTAGGTTATCTTGTTATTCACAGATTAGATTTAGTTTTAAAGTTTGAACATCTATGAAAGAAAACCTTCCTGCTCTGAGTTTCTGTTTGAAGACTGGCAGTGCGGTTTCTCTGGAGGGAGCACTGCATTGATGTTTCAAGGAATGACAGAACTTCTGCAGGAAAGAACAAAGACTCTCTTCATAAGGAGACATGCTTGCCCATAACAATAGTGGCTTATAGCTGAAAAGCGCACCAACTAACAATTCTCACTGAATTTTAAGGTACGGGCTCTGAAAATCCTACACTTCTCTGTATTTTATAATACCTCAAATCCTCAAGAAAGCTGCTTTGGGTATTCAGAACATTCCACAGGGCATTCTACAACGTTAAAATATTGGGGAATGACTAAACTGTTTGCCTAAGATTATGCTACAGGCAAATTCCTGTTTCTAAATGTGTCAGGTCTGGACAGCACAAATATGCGAGCTTTAACACGCAAACAAAAAGACTTCCCTTCTATTTAGCAATTCACATTTTTAGTAGTAAGCGTTCCTTTCCTTCCTCCCTCACCACCACAGAAAAGCAGAGGGAAAAAAATCTACTCAAAAAAGCCAAAACCATCTTTTACATGGGAGTTCACTATGAATATAAACTCTACTCTTTTCTTTTGAGTATATCTATTCCTGGGTAATATAAACGTATGCTATCAATAAAGTGGTGAAAAAGCCCATCAAGTAAAAAACTTCATTATTTACCCAAGAAACAGCAAAGTTTTCTAGCAAAATGTAACCATTTTACAGTTCACTGTGATTATATCTATAAACTTTTTTTTCCTTAAAGACAACTGAGTTTAGAACAATATGTTCAACGAGTCACTCAAAATATTTGTTGGCTCCTTTTACTAAGATGAAACAAATTATTAAACTTTTGCAGGGACTTCAACTGTGCAATGGAGGCATGCTTAAATAGTAAAGGAAATAAGAAAATGTTTACTGTATTACATAAAATTTAAGCATGGACTATATTTTATAGCCAAAACAAGCTACTCAGGAATAACAGGAAAATACCCAATTTTAACATGCTCCTCTACATTGCAAAGCCTAACTTATTGACAACAGACTTGAACGCCTAATTCAAGCTATCTAAGAGATCCACCCAAGTTATCTCATCAGCGAGATTATATAATATTCATGTTATACATAAAACATAATATCACTGAAAGACAGTGTACTCTGGCATCTCAAACCTTCAGAATCATAAATCATGAAACTCAAATTTGACAATTTATTACACACGAGACTATAATTCCACAGGTTAGTGTGAATTAGTTTTTTTCACCCAGACCTTGTTTTCTAACACAAGGAAAAATACTAAAACAAACTCCTCACCATATTATATAGCTACCAATAAACAGATTGTCCATCTAATCTTTCAATGACAACTGATCAGTCAAGCTCTGCCACTAGATAAAGAATTAATATTGTAAATAGGGAAAAACTCAAGAAAAAATTGCCTTGCCACGGTAAGAAAGTCATGCTTCACATACAGCATGTGAGGCTCATCAGAAATGACTCCATCTAATGGGGAAAAATTTTTAAATTGATATTATATATGCCATCTGCCTTAATTCTGATTTTAGCTCAGCCTCATAATTAAACCTGCACCCTTACCCATTATATAATTCAGCAAACTGAAACTCATAAAACTAAAATCAACAAAGGTATCAGTGCCCTGGATTAAGGCTTTTAAAGTCTAGGACATAAAGATCACTTCTCTTTAAGAAATTAAATTTAGTTAATTAATTTAATTATTCCTTACCTATGATACAACTTGCTATTTTCCATTGTGCATTACTTGAATTACTGGTTTAGCATCCACAGCAAATACTTATCTCCATAAGTCCTGAATCTGCTGTCAGTGTTTGCCCAAAGAACACACAAATATTTCATTACTTCAACTTAATCTTAAAAACTCAGGAAATGGGGCGCCTGGGTGGCTCAGCTGGTTAAGCGACTGTCTTCGGCTCAGGTCATGATCCCGGAGACCCGGGATCGAGCCCCACATCATGCTCCCTGCTCAGTGGAAAGCCTGCTTCTCCCTCTCTCATTCCCCCTGCTTGTGTTCCCTCTCTGGCTGTGTTTCTCTTTGTCAAATAAATAAATAAAATCTTTAAAAAACAAACAAACAAACAAAAACCCTTCAGGAAATGATGTTACCAAATATAGTATTTTTCATTTTAAAGCCATTTAAAAAAATCTACATATTTTTAAGTAATCTCTAATCCCAAAACTCAAGACCCCAACATCAAGACTATCATGCTCCACCACCTGAGCCAGCCAGGTGCCCGTTAAAGCCATTTCTAGGAAAATAATCTGTGTTGACTCCCCAAAGAAACCTTCTTGAGTGTTGGTATTAAAAATCTAAGTGCAAAGACCCTAAAAGTAAAAATGCATTAAGAACTGGCTTTGATACAAGATAGTAAAATGTGTAAGTTATTTTCGAGTTCATATATTCTACATTAGAAGTGCACTCTATACACTTCATTGCTAAAGCTCGAAGTTAAAAAGAAAAATCTGATAGCTCCTGAGTAATCGGAAGGAAACTATTAATACTGCATATGCAATTTTTATTAACACACTTGCCACAACATTTTGATTTTAGAACTCACCTAATATTTGTGTGATGCTATATCTAGATTAAGGTTGAATGTCTTAATTATCCATTATAATTACTAGGAAGATGAATCATTAGGCCATGAATTAGGTGTACAACTTTGTTTCCTATCCCTTTGGCTATTAGAGCTGATTAACAATTAGAATAAAGGAAAATCCTCCCTTTTCAATATCAAACCAATAAGAACCAATACAAGAAAATTTTCCTGCATCAAGATGGAGATGTTATGGCTGCCTAGGATAATAAAACTCTCTGCCTGGCTCTGATCTAGAACATCAATCAATTAATGACTTTGATTTCAGACATCTACAAAATGACATTCAACTTTTTATAGTAACTTCTCTGATGATGGAATTCCTTTGCAGAAGTTTCCAAGCTGTTTAAGACGTTTACCAATTAAAGGAAAAGCAATGTTTGTCTATGATTATTTATGAATATTTGCTTCAATCTCTAGCAGAGTGACCCATTTGTTGCCTTCAGTTTCCATCCCTTTTTCCCAGAGCAGTGATAATAATTTCCCATGATTAGATCTATTGTGAATAAGTCAAAATTCAGAATGAGACCATATGTCTTTAATATATGATTTAGAATGATTCCCCAAAACAGCACAACTAACCACTTTCTTGAAGTAAAGCTACCTGGTATTGCTTACAACCTAAGTGTTTCCAAATATCTAAAGTAAGACTAAAAATTTCCACCACTCCACTCTCAATAAGATTCGCAGTCAAAATCACCCACCACCCTAACATTTCCTCACATCTTTGCATATACAACAGTGTGCATCTCTTAGTACTTTTTAAAATGATTTTTAGTTGAGAGCTCACGAGGGGGAGGGCAGAGGGAGAGAATCTCAAGCAGACGCCACGGAAGCCAAATGCTCATAACCCCATGATCATGGTGTGAGCCTAGAAGATGCTTAACCAACTGTACCACCCAGGCACTCCTCCCCAACTTTTTTTTTTTTTTTAAGATTTTATTTATTTATTTGACATAGAGAGATTATTAGGCAGAGAGGCAGGCAGATAAAGAGGGGAAGCCAACTGTCTGCTGAACGGGGAGCCCGATGCCAGCTCAATCCCAGGACCCTGAGATCATGACTGAGCCTAAGGCAGAAACCCAACCCTCTGAGCCACCCACCTGCCCCTCCCCAAGTACTTTTAAAGAGACATGGACTCTCGCTATTGCTACTGAAGCTCAGGCAGCAAGAGATACCATCTCTTATAATTATGCTCTGTGCATAATCAGTTGGCAAGCCAAAGTTAAAGCCCGGATTAGAATTACCTTCTTAAATTCTTAGCTTATCAAGAAGGTAAAGCTGGTCAATATTACTCCCTCTGCAGCAGCAGCACCAGACTCTCTCATCCAGGACTGGAGACCTCCCCAGTTGGTCAGAGAGCTTACAGGGACTGAGAGCAGCCACCTGGGATGCACAAACTCCTGTAACTGAAGGACATTCAAGTACGTATTGTGGAAGTCATTTAATTTTATACCACTTCCTAACTAGTAACCATAGAACCATGAAAAAGCTTTCAAAATTGAGAAGAGTTTTCTCCCAAATTCAATGGAAACTCAATCTAAACACTTTATACAGATCTCCTTCATTATTACCACCCCAAATTTTTATTTCCAATTTCCATAGTCATCCATCAAGAAAGATGCAAACTACTTAGAAAAGTCAACATACTCGCTATTGTCCAAACTCATTCTGAAATATCTTCATTTGCCAAATAGGGGGTCCTCTATCACATAAGTTTAAGTGCACGCCTTCCCTGGAAAATTCTGGAGGTCTAAGAGCCCTTGCCTGCTTTTCCCTCTTTCTCATCCTAGACTTCCATCTTCCCAATTTCACAAAAGCAGGAGAGTTTTGTGTATACTGAGAAGGAAACAACAGAGAAAACAAGAGGCGGGAATATCTGAAATTGTCTTTTAGAAACAGTTTTGTTGGCGCACCTGGGTGGCTCAGCCAGTTAAGTATCCAACTCTCCATTTCAGCCCAGGTCCTGATCTCAGGGTTGTGAGACTGAGCCCGGCACTCAGTGTGGATGGAGTCAGGCTCGGCACTCCGTGTGAAGTCTGTCTGAGATTCTCTTTCCTTCCTGCTTGTGCTCTCTCACAAGTAAATAAATCTTAAAAAAGCATAGTTTTGTCCCCTGCACATCTGTGCTCCACCCCACTGCCTCTGAATGAGAACACACATATGTACACATGTGTCCCCACATACCCAGCACACACTCACACACCCCCAACTCACCACCTCCCACACCTGCACACACCCCACATACCACCTCCCACACCCCACACAAACAACACACACACACTCATGATAGGCAATCACCAGAGACTCACAATCAATCTTTGAAAAATAGATAGTCTAATGATTTTACTCTACTCTGGTGCCAGGAGGTTTTAAGAAATGCTGCTTTTTAATGTGCACAAAATTATTTAGGCTCTCAGTAGGTTTCTGCAATGTTTGCCCCCTTAAGAAAAACAGACATTTGACCTATAAGGCAGAAATCTGAAGTCTGTAATTCATCTTCAGCTTCTACAGCAAGTTGACTCATAAATAATTTTGAACTGTGAATTTTTAATGAGCAGTTAATTTATCTCTGTCCACCTAATCTATTTTCAGAAATGCTGCTGGAGGGCACCTGGGTGGCTCAGTCGCTTAAGCCTCTGCTTTCAGCTCAGGTCGTGATCCCGGGGTCCTGGGATTGAGCCCCAGGTCAAGCTCCCTGCTCAGCGGGGCTCTGCTACTCCTTCTCCCTCTGTCTGCCCTGACCCAATGCCTCCCTACTGTGCTCTCTTGCTTGCTCTCTCTCTCAAGTCAATAAATAAAATCTTAAAAAAAAAAAAGAAAGGCTGTTATAAAAATGTGCGGATTACTTCCTCGTATCTAAACTTTGAGCAACCTATAAGGTAGACACTGGACCCATAACACAGACTGGTTATTTTCTGAAAAAAAAAAAAAATAATAAAGCTTATCTCTAACCTAGAATTAAGTCTTGGCCCTGACTCCCAGCCAAATCTGTCTCTCATTGCTAGATCTGTGAAGAGACTACAATGACCTTCCCCCTGATAAACCATAAACTGGTCCCCTTAGACCTCTGGTTTTCAAACTATACTCTCTGGAACCCTGGGCTACCTTAGAGGTATTTCAGTATTTGAGAGGAAGCTAAGTAAGGATACAGGTTTGTAAGGTTTCAAGGAAAACAAACAGCTTTTTAAAACTAATTTTATAGACTGAGGTCCTACCTATCTATATTTTGTTTGAAAAAACAAAACTGGTTATGCTGCCTTTTTTTCAACCTGTGAAAACCCATGTCCTATATTATACTTGGCCTAGCAATGGTAAAATTAGAAGTAGAATTTTGTAACTATGTATGGTGATGGATGTTAACAAGACTTTACCAATGGTGATCATTTTGCAATATATACAAATATGGAATCATTATGTTGTACACCTGAAACTAATGTTCTATATCAATCATATTACCTAAAATTTTTGGTAGAGATCATACTTAAAGAAGTTTTAAGTTGCTGTAAGTGTAAGATAATTTTCACTGTCACAAAACAAGTAGAAGGGAGGTGGACTGGGAGAGGAGGCTTGTCATCATAACAAGGAAACACTCCCAGCAAGACTCCTTTCCTGCTGGGAATTACAGAACTGCAGAGGAAGAAAGAAGAAAACAAGATACCAAAACCACCAGCCAAATTTTAGGAGCTATAATCTCTTACTTAAAGTCATAGATAGAATTAAAAAAGACTCTATTCCTAAAATCTAAGTAAGTCAGAGCTCTTAAAAAATTACTTAGCAATAATATAAAAATATTCTGGTCACCCATCCCAGGCATAAATAAAAAGACAAGGGAGATCCTATTTCTGTCCCTTCATTCAGTGGGTATGAGTCACGGCTGTCCCTAGGATTTTACTGATGAAACAAAAATACACATTTGTTCTGTAAACAAAGGGCTTACTAGGGAACTCATTTTCCTCTTGAATGAGAGTTGGTAATTTTTTTTGTGGCTCTAAAGAAAATTTTAGAAAATTTATAAGAACTTTAATATTTTATAAATAGTCTCTAAATTAAGACCAAAACATATACTAATATCTGGTGGCCTATTTTTAAAGTCTATATTGCTTTAATTATAAAATCATGCATCAAATCCATTTAGAAACTTATGTGCAAAAGTACAGGTAAATGATATGATGCTTGAAACTTACTTTAAAATACTAAGGAAAACAAAAAATGTGTGTTTCTGTGCTAAAACAAAAGCAGTAAAATGTGATCAACTGTTGAAGCTGGATGAGACATGTTTGAAATCTTTCATAATGTAAGTTTTTAAGTCCCTTTGGAAGGTTGTCAGATTATATTAACTACACACAGACATTATGCATGTTATAGGATCAAAATATAGGATTAAGCCGAAGGACTGAAAGAACTTATAAAACATAATTTTCCCAATTTCATAAATAATTTATCAGTGGATAGTTTCCAATGGATACATTACAGTATCTCTTAGGCAATATTTACCATCTGCAAACACAAAATGGAAGTCTAAATGACTCAAAAAGCAAACTGAGGTTTGGTTGCTTACTATCTGATCTAAGAAAAGGAAAAAGAAGACTTTCTTCAACATTACTGTTTACTTTCCTGGCAAGCAAAGAGGTGTCTGCAATTTTATGTAGACTGTGGGAAGGGGAAAGATCATGACATTCTTATACAGTTGACCACTGAAGAACACAAGTCTGAACTGCATGGGTCAATTTATACAAACATTTTTTTTCAACCAATACAACACAGTATTGTAAATGTATTTTATTTTCCTTACGGTTCTCTTAATAACATTTTTCTAGCTTACCTTATTATAATACAGTATATATACAATGTACAAAATGTTTATGTTATTGATGAGGCTTCCAGTCAACAAGAGACTGTTGGTAGTTAAGTTTTTAGGGAGTCAAAAATTATATGTGGATTTTCAACTACACAGTTCCGGGGGGTGGTCAATGACCCTAACCCCCACTTTATTCAAAAGTCAACTGTACTTCTGGGAGTGCCTGGGTGGCTCAGTTGGTTGGGCCTCTGACTCTTGATTTTGGCTCAGGCCATGATCTCAGGGTTGTGGGACTGAGTCTCATATTGGGCGCCACACTGGGCATGGAGCCTACTTGAGATTCTCTCCCTTGCCCTCTGCTCCTCCCCCTCCATGCCCTCTGTCTCTTAAACAAAACAAAAGTCAACTGTACTTTTACAGAGATGTCATATTACTTTGAACCATGATTTTAAATCAAATCTGTACATTTTAATACGGTAGAAAGGGCTGATCAGTATCTTGAATGGCATGGGCAACAAGAAAGACCATGACGCAATTTAAGTAAAAGATCAGAAATGAGGGAAGAAGGTAAGTTAATGCACAAAACCAAATAACTGGAGAGGACAGAAGAGCTAGTGGTGTATCCTTCTTGTCCTTGAGAAGAATGCATTTTATCATGCAGACACACCTCAAATTCAAAAGTAACATATCCAATAATTATGTATAAAACCACCCTTTAGGGCACCTGCATGGCTCAGTCTCTTAAGCGTCTGCCTTCAGTTCAGGTCATAATCCCAAGTCGAGTCCCACATCAGGCTTCTTGCTCAGCAGGGAGCCTTCTTCTCCCTCTGCCTCTTCTCCTGCTGGTGATCTTTCTCTCTCTCTCAAGTAAATAAATAAAAATCTTTAAAAAACAAGCAAATAAACCACCCTTTACCTTATGAAGGATGCAAAAGGTTCCTTCTTCTAAAATTAGCTCAGAATCTGGTCAACGTTTGGTAACTCTATAAGGAAATTTACATTAGTGGTTCTCAGATTTAGCTTCCATCAGAATTTACCGGAGTGATTATTAAGTCCTTGGCCTACCCCTAGACCACACTTTAAGAACTATGGGCTTATTCCATGATTCATTCCTATAGATTACCAGATTTTTTTTTTTTAAAGGAGCTGTAATTCTTAAAAACCCAATACCCAGGGCACCTAGATGGCTCAGTGGGTTAAAGCCTCTGCCTTGGGCTCAGGTCATCATCTCAGGGTCCTGGGATCGAGGCTCACATCGGGCTCTCTGCTCAGCAGGGAGCCTGCTTTCTCCTCTCTCTCTGCCTGCCTCTCTGCCCACCTGTGATATCTCTGGCAAATAAATAAATAAATAATAGATCTTAAAACAAAAACAAAAACAAAAAACAATACCCAGTCTAAGAGAAGCATCTCATTAAGAGTTTTTAGGCAAAGCAAGAGTGTTTTATAAGCGTTATTACCCAGGTTAGAGAATTGCATTTCAAGGTATAACAAGTTAAACAGGTACTGAATAATTTATAAACTTCATCCCTACTTTGTAGTTAGTTTTTATAATGTTGCAACTTACAAAAAAGATACTAATATCTGAGAACAGATTTTCACCTTTACCCCAACACAGACTTGAAACAATGCCTCCCTTAACAGAACAAACTTACACAGCTACTAGAACTCCACACGGGGTCCCCTAATTGGTCCCTTTGACCAATGAGGGGTCAGTGGGGGAGTGCTTGCTCCAATCATCTTCAATTACATCTGCAACTGTGGAATGCTCCCTACGATCAACAAACTGCTGCTGCAGTGACCACAACAGACCCAACACAGGTCAGAGCTTTCCACCCTCGGCGGTGTGAATCACCAGACTGTCAGAACTGACTCGATTCCCACGGGGCACAGCAAGGCCATGTTCTTCCGGCATGAATCACAGACCCTGGGACCAAGTTGAGAGATGATGGGAGAGCCAACAACGGTCAACCACAGCCTGGATATAGTAAATCAATTTTGTTTTGTAAATTTCTTAACCGAAAGCCTAATGTCAGCATGGGGCAGAAGGAACAGAATGAGAAATTGCTGCTGGCTGAAATTCAATCCGAGGTTTACTAGTGAGTACATCTCACTAACTGCTTCTTCCAAATCAGACCTTTAAAAAAAAAAAAAAAACAGCTGGAGTCAAAATGACACTATGGATTTCAATAAATTCAAAGTCTTATCTATGGCATCAGGGCCAGAAGGAGAATAATTCAAGTTAACCAAGATAGGAAACCTAGTGGAATTAACACCTTTAAAAAATTTGGCTTCTAAAAAAATAGTAGTAATTTGGGGGGGGAGGGGGATGTCGGTGCTGGTATCAATTCACACTTTCAAATCAAACAACTTATCTACTGAAAGAATGGCAACAAATATTACAAACACCATGGTGGGTGGGTGGGTTGGGTTAAGATTAAGCTCCTTTCCAGCTTTAACACTATAATAAAACATTTATGTGGACATTCTGGAGTAGAAAAGAGAAGAAATTTGGAAGCAGATTGTATACATTTAAATTCTAACCCCTGTGATCATGGACAAAAAAAGGACCATGATTTGGGCTCCTCATCTGTAACTTACGGGATAAAATTCTACCTACCTCATAGAACATGGTGGGAATTAAATGAGCATGAAAATTGCTTAATATGCAAAATCAGGGATGCTAATGGTGACATGTAGATCTGAAGTTGCAAATACCAACACCAAGAGTCTAATTACAACTTTCAGAAAATTACATGTCATTTGTTCACTGTATGAGCCTCAGAAGTTTGCAGATACCACAAACCAACTTGAATGTTACTTAATGTTTTATGAATAAGCTGACAGTGTATTTTACAATTTCCTAATTTTGCCTACATTTTGGGCACAGCCACATTACTAGAGGAAAGAAAGCAACAAAACCAAACGAAAGATAACAGGCTGTTTTTAAGTTTCTACTGAAAATCTGTATCTGAAAGGCAGGGTTATGAATGACTGAGTTCTTCTAGTTTGGGGACAAAGCAGAGGGCTAAGGCTACATGCTGGTCATTTATAAACATGGGTGTGTCCATGAGCAGAGCCACTAAAAATGTCTGGCAAATGTTATGAGCCAATCATCCAAATTGGCTCACAGCAGTAGTAATAATAATAAATATTTACTGTGTGTACACAATGTCCTCCGGGCTGTATTACTCCTTTTAATCCTCAATAATACCCTTAAAGGTATCTTTCTAATGAATTCCACTTTACAGATCAAGAAACTAAAAAAACTAAAAAAGTGAGTTTTAAAATGAAACCATATCAAGTTATCCATGAAGAGTTTTTACAAAGAAAGCTTTCAAGGATTCTGAAAGGCAATGAGCTGTTCGGCTGGACCTGGGGAGGGTCTCTGACCCGCGCACAAGGCCAGACCCTCAGAGATGAGCACATGTGTGAGACCAGGTCACATTAGGTAACCTATGAGAACATGCATGGAGAGGATGAGAACAGTATACACGTTAGGTCCAGATGACAGGGTACACAAAAGGGATTCTTGCAGCCATTAAAGTGAACAGTGGAACATGTTCGGGGTGGGGGGGAGTGGGGGGTAAGGGGTGGGGTATAGTGGCTTGATAAGTACCAACAGGGGCTTCTTTAAAGTCAGCAGGTCCATTCTAAATAGGCGAACTACCTTGGCCACCAAGTCGGGCATGTTGGGAAATTTAAGAAAGCTGCGCCACCAGGGGTTTCCCCAGGCTGATGCTTCTTCCTATGGGCTTTACTAAGAAAGTGGCCACCGTAACACATCTCTGAATGGATACAGCATGTGCTCATTTCCACCAAGCTTCATACTTAATTCTCTGCAGAACAATCTCAATCCTGTTAGATGGTCCCCTATTCGAAATTCAGGTATCAGAGCTCCTGGGTGGCTCCATTGGTTAAGCGTCTGCCTTCAGCTCAGATCAGGATCTTGGGGTCCTGGGATCGAGCCCTGCATCAGGCTGCCTGTTTGGTGGGGATTCTGCCTCTCCTTCTTACCCCCATCCTGCTCATGTGCATGTGTGTGCTCTCTAATAAATAAATAAAATCTTTAAAAAATTAAGACATCATCCCTCAGTATCACTTAAGAAAAGGAATAAAAATATATCCTGCCTGTATTTCAGTAATTGGCAAAACTATGGCAAAACAGTCAATATTGTACTTATGTAAAAGGACGTCAATTAAAAATAAAACACAAGTTGATTGGAAATTTAAAAATCTTTATTCAAGGGGCACCGGGGTGGCTTCCGCTTGGGTCATGATCTCAGGGTCCTGGGATCAAGCCCCATGTCATGCTTTCCACTCTGTGGCAGATGTGATTCTCTTTCTGCCTCTGTGATCCTTCTCTCTCTGTGGTAGTTTTTGCTCTCTCTCAAATAAATAAAATCTTTAAAATAAGTAAAAATAATAACATAAAAATAACAATCTTTATTCAAGGTCAAAGACAGCTTTAGAAAAGTTCAGTATTACTTTACTTGCCATAACCTCCAACTTTTATAAACAACGAAATGGGAATATATTCTGATAAGGTTTTGATCCATCCAGTGAATAGAAAAAATCAATTTTAAGATAGAAAAATGCTTAAATACATCACATTCAAGCCAAAAAAATTTAAAAGGTAAGTAATAAACAGGTCTTTTAAAATAATGAAGTTTTGAAAATCAAAAATTTGGGGGTTACTGTCCTTTTTATACTTTATTATAGGAGCTGCAGAGAGGCACCAGGATCAAGTCACTCCTACACAAATATCAGGAGCCTGAGTTCCAATCTCAGCTATGTTGTTTACTGTAATTTGGGGGTAAATTATTGCAAGCTCACTAAACCTAACTTTGTTCATATTTTATTTCAAGATGGTATTTTCCCTGCCTCTGTCACGAAGGAAAGAATGTTCTCCCCATTTCATACGTAGTTTACATTATGCCATGATATAATCTCAATTTGCTAATTTATCATGATATTGTATAAATATTTTCCATTTTAAGCAATGCACATTTCATTATAATCTCCCATATCCAAATACTCATTAAAACATTTGCTACTAATTTAAGAGGATCTACATCCAACCTTTAATTAAAAAGTCAGTTATAATTTCCACTTATTATGAAAATATAAGATTAAAAACAAGTACTTTATCAGGGTGCCTGGGTGGCTCAGCCCGTTAAGACTCTTGGCTTCAGCTCAGCTCATGATCTCAGGGTTTTGAGATCAAGTCCCGCGACACTGGTTGTTTCCGCAATGAGCATGGAGTTGTACTGAACTGAATCTCCCTGTCCTTCTGCATCCTTCCCTGCCCCCCGCACTTGCATATGCGCTCTCTCTCTAATAAATAAATTCTTTAATAATAATAATAATAATAATAATAATAATAATAAAGCAACTATTTTATCATGGTCCATTCTTTTCAGTAACTTTCTAGGTTAAAATGCAAAAAAATATAACAAATTCCAGAATAAAATTCAGTGGGAGACAGAATATTTCCATTCAACTGATAAGAATTCCATAGCTAGCATTAGGATAAACTTGAAAAATGGTATTACAAGCACGAACACTAGAATTTTGAGTTGAAGGAGTTACTTCATGATGTTCAATACAGAGCAAATGAGCATGAAGTATTTACTTTCAAAAGAAGTTTTGATATAAGAATCAGTTACCCATGAAAATAAATAGATGACATTCACTGAAATGAGCCAGTTTTATAATACAATAAAACTTGCTATTCTCAACTTTATAAAAGCAATGTTCCTTAGACAATTGGGAAGATTCTAGATATCACATCAAAATACATGTCTTCCTAAACTCAGACATGTTTTAAATGGAACAGGAGGGCTGGTCTGTGGAAAGAAGTTCCTGTGGACAATTGAGGTGGTTGACTCCCACCTACCAGGAATGGGAACCAGGGAGTTACACAGCCAAGATAAGGAGGGACATCTTAGTGGGGCACCTTTCTAATGTGTCTGCTTAGTGACAATCCAAGAGTAAAGGGGGTAATGTAAAAAGTTAATATGTATTACCTTCTCCTCCATTCCACTGTCTCATTATCCAGAGGCAAAATTTGTTAGATATCCCTGATTTTTTTAGAGTTGGACTAGCAGCTATCATCCTTATGAGGACAGAGGTGAATACCCCCACCTGTCAAGATATGTACTATGCACATAAATTTTGTTCTGTATATACAATTTTCCTCAATGGAATTTATTATGCTTGCTTCCTGCAAATTCCTTTCTTCACTTAACACTATTTTAAATGCATGGTGGAATTCTATTTCAGTTTGGAGCATAAGTAAAAAATTTATTTGTTTGGCTGACAGAATTAATGCTCTAATAATGTCCTCTTCTTTTCTCTTTTAAGATTTTGTTTAGTTATTAGAGAAGAGTGAGTGAGAGAGAGCAGCAGCAGAGTAGGGGAAGGGCAGAGGGAGAAGCAGATTCCCCACTAAGCAGGGAGGCCAACACAGGGCTGGACCCCAGGACACCAAGATCATGACCTGAGCAGAAGACAGACGCTTATCCCAATGAGCCACTCAGGCACCCCTAAAGATGCCCTTTTCTGTGTTCACTCATGTAATACACTATGCTATTAATTCCTAGAATATTTAAATTGAGGGGTATGCATATAAAGTTCCGAACAGTTTGCTCTTGAAAATTTCTGTACCATTGACAGTCGAAGAAAACGTGTTTCTTCACATCCTTGCCAGCTCTGGCAACTCTTCAGTTTCTGCCAATTAGATGGTTACAAAATGTTATGTTTTAATTTGCACTTCTCAGATTACTAATGAGACTTCATAGGTTTACTGGCTGGAATATTTTTTCCTGAGTACTACCTATGAAATATTTTTCCCTTTGCTTATTACTTCCTTTCAATTCTTTCAGAGGCTCATAATGAAATATGTACGGCTAAAATTACATGACTGAATTTATTTCAAAAGAACCCAGTGCAGAGAAGGAGAAGCAGGGGAGTTGTTGGGCTAAAACAATAAGGTCAGAAACAAGCTTGTGATTTCTGAGGCTCGGTGACAGATACCCAGGGCTCATCATACTATTCTCTTTTGCATGTGTTTTAATCTTTTTTATGATAATAGTTTTTAAAGTGTTTCCCTCATTTCTCTCTTAAGATATTCATATTTAGTATTCTTTTTTTTTTTTAAGATTTTATTTTATTTGACAGAGAGAAACACAGTCAGAGAGGGAACACAAGCAGGGGGAGTGAGAGAGGAAGAAGCAGGCGTCCCACTGAGCAGGGAGCCCGATGTGGGGCTCGATCCCGGCTTTCCGGGATCATGACCTGAGCCGAAGGCAGTCGCTTAACCAACTGAGCCACCCAGGCGCCCCCATATTTAGTATTCTAATAAATGTGTAAGAGTACTTTGTGTAATAAAGAAATTTGCCCTTTGTTACAGACTCTCTAAATATTATAATCACCCAGCTTCTTTCTATGGACAGATATCCCAATACCACGTAATGAATAATCTATCCTTTATCCCTCTGATGTGGAAAACCACCCTTATCCTGCACTAATTTCATATCCTGTATGAATTACATATGAATGTACTATTCATACAAGCTGATTTCTACACTTCCGTTTTGTCCCCGATTTCTTTCTGCCTGTGCAATGAAGTTTTAATTTCTTTACTTTTATATTTTTCTTTAGAATTTTTTCTGGCTCCTATTACCTCATGATTTTCCAATAGGACATTTTAAATAATTGTGTTTATTTTCCTAAGTATCTGTTATAAACCCTCTTCCCCATCCAGCTGCCATTGTCACACAGGGTACCCTGGTCTTCTCTTTTATATCTGTGTATTTTCATGGTTCCACCTAAACTCTGATCGGTTGCATTCAGGCTCTGAATTCAGCTGACATACTGCTAGGACAAAAATGTTAAATAATTCTCCTCTCAGTGTAAAAAAAAAATATTTGTTTGGCTACTTGTAAAAGGTCAAATATAAGCCTTATTTTTATGAATAAGCACCTGACTAGAAATTTAATAAAGGAGCATGTCATAACTAGTCTCAGGCAAAGGATTTGAAAAATAATACACTAACTTTAGTCAGAAGCATTTCAGTTTTACTTTATCAGTCTACAGTTTCATAGGAAGATGTGACTTCTTAAAGGGGAAAAATGGCTTCTATACTACTTGATTAATTTATTAGAAACAAGCAGCAGAGAGCATCTGTTTTCACAGAGCAACTGTTAAAGTAATCCACATTAAGTCGGCCTCAAAGCACTTGGATGCAGCTACAGGATGTGGGTGGAACAAGATCCCAGACACTAACACCTGATAGGGCCTTACACATGCCAGGTCAGAAGGAAGACTCGGGGCTTATGTGGAGGGGAGTGTATCCTTCTAGAATCAAAACATCAAAAAAACAAAACAAAACAAAACAAAACAAAACACATCAAAAAGTTTGGGTTTGTCTGGAAAAATTCAAATCCTCCCCCATCCAGAATAAGACCCCACCCTAAAATAAAACCTCCCCAAACCAAAAATATACTGTTACATTCAACGCACATTTTGTGAATTAATGAAATTTATAAGTCACCTGAAAGCAGTAAAGGTCCATGGTGATTTTTCTCTTGATCTAATGTCCGCATGACAGGAGTACAGAAATGCACGCATAAAATGTGAAGAGAAATGCACATTTCTAGTACATGAATGCCACACATAAGCAGGAGACAGAAGGCGTGCCTCCTGCCATTTCAGGGCTCTTCTGCAGGTGCTAGAAGCCAACAAGTCCCTTCAGAAATATCTCTCACTTATCTCCTTTCCTGTCCTCTGTGACATGTGGTAAACAATCCCTTTGTTTTCAAAGGGGTTAGCAGAGATCCTTGAAAGATACTGGTCAGGAATTCTGGGACTGTCTCCAGCCGGTCTAAGCAGCCAAGGCTGCTGCCCTGTCCAGGGTCACTGTGGAAAATGCCAAGGAGGGGCAGAACTAGGAGGGGCAGGAAAGGGTACCCGCAGGGGAGCCGCATCCTGGGTGAGCATTCTTTAGATTCCTTCCCCAGCGGCTTCTCTTCTGGGTTCACAGACATTTCAAACTCCAGCAACCTGACCACAAAGATTATGCAGAATTTTAAGTAAGTCATTCCTGTTTTCAGATGTCAAAAATGTTGTTAAGGAAATGTTGAGATGCTTTGGCCTCCCAGCTATTTGATAACCCTGAAATGTGAAGCTAAGGAGAGGAGCATTGTCCCCCACAACTGGACCTCTTTCCCAGCCTTGGCATTCATCAGATTCAAGTGTAGCTGACTCAAACAGCAAAAAGAGATGCTAAAAAGAAGCCTGCAGTAAAAATTAAAGCCATTATTCATCTCAGGGCCTACTACTGGCCGGACCCTGGACTTCCTACCTCGTTGTCAATTCAGTTTTTCTCCCGACCAACTTATTAACAGGCACTTTGCAGAGGTGGTTTAGGTTTAGGGAAGTTAAGTCATTTTCCTGCGGTCATAACTCTAATAATTGAAGGAGTCACGGACTCAGGTGCAAGGTCTAAATGCCTCCAACATCCATAGTCTGGGAATATTTTATTTGGGGTGAGAAAAAGGGAAGGAATAAGACTGGGAGGGAAGGAGTGGTTGTGGAAGAGGAGGAAGACACCACGGGGAGAGAAATCAGACCTCAGAAGTTCACGGACGGACGTGGCGCTGGAGGGAGGGGAGCAGCCCGATGAAAGGTGTTAACCACTGAGAACTTACTCCTTATCAAGCAGCAGCTGTAACAGCTTGCCTTTTCCAAGATGAACTCCACCCTCATTCCACTTCGCTAGAGGCAAAGCAAGATACCTAAGTGGTTAAGAGGACAGACAATGAAGACAAAGTTCAAACATGGTTTATGAGCTCCCTCCCAGCTCAAACTTTACCGGTTTGAAACATGAAGTGGGGATAAAGTATCTAGCTACCTCCCAGGATGCGTTGAGGATGATAGGAAAAGTACTTCCAACAGTCCATGGGTCATGGAAAGAGCTATATAAGTTTCTTCTTCTCATTATTCTTGTTATTCTACAAAGCCAGGGAACCATCTATTTTTACATATGTTAAAAATAGAGGTGTTTATCTCAGAACTTATAAACCCCAACAATATGACTTGATTGACTGCCAAGTTTGTAATGCAAGTTCTTTTAGTTGGGACCAAAACCAAACCAAACCAAAACAACAACAACAACAAAAAAAAACCCAAAAAACATAACAAACCTAAAATAACTGTAAGACAGTATTTTTCCTTGTGCTAAAAATCATTAAATACGGAGACAAAGGTGAATTATTATATACTATAAGAGCTCTTCTAAATCATTAGAATACAAAAATGTCTTCCATAAATTCCTTTTAACTGAAATATACACTCTTATCCAACACCACATAAATTCAGTATGGAAGACGCTTACTGTTAGTTTTTACAAATGATTCATCAATGTGAACTGCTATTGATAAATTATGTATATATAATTGGTGAAACATTTGTACCAGTTCACATACTTCCTCAGACAGCATGCCCCAGCATGTTCCCACCTCACAGCCTTTCCATTTATTGTTCTTTCCAGCTTGTATACTTAAAGGAGAGGAAAAATATTTTTCCTCTACCCACTTAGGTTCTGTAACTGGGGCCATGTAAATTAAACTGACAAAAGACCAATAGGAGAAAAGAAGCCATACAAATTTTATTTGATGTTAAGTACTTTCATATGAGATAGGGGAGGGGTAAGGGAAGCTTTATTTAAAAAAAAAAAAAAAAAAAAAAAGTGAAAGCCCCAGAGAAACAGTTCTGAGAGGTTATTTTCCATTTTAACAAAGAGCAGTAGATTGTGGAAACATGAAGAGACTTTACAAAAGGTTTATTTAGGGTTCTGAGCATGGCATTTATTCCCTATATATATTGCAGTATTGTATTTATTTATAAGTAAAGAATAAATAAACAGCATAGTCCCTGCTCCAAAAACCTATAATATGAAATATAAAACTGTTTACTGATCATGTAAACAATAGTTAATAATCAAAGATTATATGGGTCTCACTAAATAGGCTCCACAACCTTACAGAAGGTTCTGTGGAGGAGGCATCTCATCACACATTATTAAAGTTATTTTTTGTAGCTAAATATTCTTACCTTTGGGAACTTTACAGAGGAAATGTTTCTGACATTTTTTAGCCACATAAGGTCAGGAGAGACTGTAAAAGCAAGGAAACCGGAAGTAGAGTGGGCTTTATTGACATCTGTGTAATCATGTAACAAAACTGGTGCTCCCACTGGATGGCTCCCGTAAACTGAGATCACAATTTCAGTTGCGAGTGGAGCCCCTGGCTATGTCTACCTGTTAGGTCTCACAACTTCTTAGAGTCAAACTTCGTCCTACACAAGTGATCATGGAATTATTAAATAAGAGAATTGCTTGACAGAATCACTAGGTCAGGTTTTCCTTATTTCCTTATTAATCTCTAATGGTTTTTGTTCCTCTCATTTTCTTTAAGTGCCACATTATAGTTGAAGGACCATCACACTGAACACTACTTGAGGGCAGCAATTTTCATCATTCGATAAACACTTAAAATATTAACAGCTTTTTGGAACATGATTCTTTCCTACATCACTACTTTCAACCTAAATTTGGGTTGGAAATGCCAAGTTAAAAAGCACACACCCACAAATTATATAGCTCCTGTTGCCATAAACAGATTCACACATCCATTAGACATTATGTTTATAAAAAGATTACAATGGCTAAGATTTATTTTTTTTTAAGATTTTATTTATTTGAGAGTGAGAGAATGAGCAGGGGGGAGAGGCAGAGGCAGAGGGAGAAGCAGACTCCCCACAGAGTAAAGAGCCCGATGTGGGACTCAATCCCAAAACCCTGGGATTATGACCTGAACCAAAGGCAGATGCTTTTTTTTTTTTTTTTAAATATTTTGTTTATTTATTTGACAGAGAGAAACACAGCTAGAGGGGAACACAAGTAGGGGGAGTGAGAGAGGGAGAAGCAGGTTTCCCACTGAGCAGGAAGCCTAATGCAGGGCTTGATCTCGAGACTCTGGGATCATGACCTGAGCCGAAGGCAGATGCTTAACAACTGAGCCACCAAGGCGCCCCTGAAGGCAGATGCTTAACCTACTAAGCCACCCAGGCATCCTGTAATAGCCTAAGATTTAATGTTATGGAATAAATGCAGGATCTAAGATGGACCTTAACAGTGTGATCTCAAAAATGCTTTTAAAAAGTGACATAAAACAGACACTTGTGGATAGTAGGATTATGCATGCTTTTGTATTTTCTCCAAGTTACCTACAATGTATTAGTAATACTTTTCTATTTAAAAAAACTCTAATTTAAACATAATAATAATAATAAGACTCCCTCAAACATTAACAAGCTCTAAACTTTTGTTCCTCTTGGTATATTTACTATGCAAATGTAGGAAAAACTGCTAAAAAGTATGGTGAATATTTTAAGTTTAAAGACAGTTTTTTAAGTTTAATAGACAACTGTCACAGGAAATACAGTTATCTCTGTACTTTTAAGTCATTCCTGCAAGACGTAAGTCTTCTCAGTATTGTCCCATATATCAGCATTTGTGAAACTCACTGTGAAGAAAATACAGTGCCTGCTTAACTTCAGAATAAATAACACCTTTGTAGGTAAAGGCCAGCCACAGATGAGAAGTCCTAAGGTTCAAACAGAAAAATGGTTAAGTTTAACACTTCACCAAAAATCACTAAACCTAAGTCACATGAATAAACTTAAACTCTTTTCAAAGCACTCTTCCACAATCTACAATATCCTATCTAACTCTCAAAGTTCACCCATCGTGTATTTTCATATTGTAACTTAACTCTCAAAGTTCACCCATCGTGTATTTTCATATGGTAAAACAAATACTTTATAGCAGTGATCCCAGGAGCACACTGATCTCCTGCCTTTGCCAACCCACCCTGCCATGCAGAAAACTTTTCACATTTGCTTACATTCTGAAAATAACATGCCAGGAGTATGCCAGGCTTAAGTTGTCTTAAGAAATATCATACTTTAAGTATAATTGTGTAAGAACTATGGACACACACACGGGCAGCATTCCAAAAAATAAGAAAAAGGAAGGCTTAACCCCATTGTTTCCAGGAACAGACATCATATACACAAGGAAAGGTTTATAATAATGCCTTGTTGATCCTTCCCTTCAGTGGGCAGCTGACATTTCAACCAGTGCTCACAATCACATGTCCAGGATCTGAAAAGATCCCCAATTCCTAGTCCAACAGCACGCACACCAAAAAAGATTCCAGATACACGTGGCAGTTTTATGTACCCTGCCCGAAAACAAAGTTTCGTCCAGACTGGAGCCTACCTTCTTGAGTGGGCAAGATTTTAGGGCTCTTGCCTCAGTATTTAACTGAGAGCAACCACCTAATATTTGGGAGACATACTGAAGTAGTCACAGCAACATGGAACATAAAAAGATGAATCAGGGTGATGGAAAAAGAGACCAGAAGTCAGAGGACACGGACTGGGCTTTGATACTAAGCAACCCAAGGTTTCTCGATTCTTGTTTCTTCATCTGTGAAATGAGGGAACTTAGAGCTTCTGGATACTACCTACTCCCCAGCCTGATTCTTTTTCTGCAGTAGTAGGTTGAGTTGGCCCTTCTTTTTTTTAAAAAAAAAAAGATTTTATTTATTTATTTGACAGAGAGAGATCACAACTAGGCATAAAGGCAGGCAGAGAGAGAGGAGGAAGCAGGCTCCTTGTCGAGCAGAGAGCCCAATGCAGGCCTCGATCCCAGGAACCTGAGATCATGACCTGAGCCGAAGGCAGAGGCTTTAACCCGCTGAGCCACCCAGGTGCCCTGAGTCGGCTCTTCTAACACAACTGCACTGTCTAATATGGTAGCCACTAGCCACGTGTGGCTAAGTACCTCACATGTGGCAGGTCCAAGCTAAACTATGCTTTATGGATAAAATTCTGAAGATATACAGTGAAAAAAAAGAATATAATATACTGCATTGATAACTTTTATACTGACCATATGTTGAAATAATATTTGGGATTTATTGGGTTCAATCTACAACATTTCAAAACTAGTACTACCTGTTTCTTTTGCTCTCTTATGTGGCTACTAGGAAATTCTGAATTACATCCGTGATCCCACTATACTTTTATTGGACAACTTTGCTCTGAGCATTAAGGGAAGGCCAGGGGAACTATAAGATGAAACACCAGGAGAGCATCAGAATGGACCATTACTATTCCCTGCTTCTTTGCCATTAGGACTCAAAGCTTATTGTTGCCACAGGCACTTACAGCCTGTTTTTGCAGTTTCCTTTGAATTAAATATATAAAGTGATTACTTAGTATACTTCATAAAGATGATCACAATCTTTTTTAAAAACTTACACTTGCATTTATAGGAGCAACTAAAATGAACTTGCACAGAAGGACTATATTTTATTGATGTCTAACTAGAAACTTTCCCACTAGTTTTTCTGATCTGTATCAAATTATTTAATGTATTTTAAATGATCGGAGAAGCAGAGTCATTTGTAGAGAGCTTGATTAGAGATACCACAGGCTATGAACAAACCTAACAAAACATTTACATGATTCAGGTTAAGAATCTCTATCAAGAATACACAAGTATTCTCAGAACAGATTCCTGGACCACCAACTTCTTCAATGAGGTGATCTTAAACAAAGGCAGATGTCTAATTGTCCCCCAAATAAACTACTTATTATTTAAAGTCAATAAAACTAGCAATGGTCCCTAACTCTGCAACCCAGAGCCAATTAAAGGCAAACCCAAGTCAAGTAATTTCAGTTATTTAAAGACAGAACAGAATCCAGCATAAAATGCATGTTCTTTGGTGAAATTACTTTTTCAAATTCCACAAACTATTTTTGAGCATTATAGAATGATGCTGGAATTAAAGATCATGATATTCTTATATATTTTTTAAAGATTTTATTTATTTATTTGACAGAGAGACAGAGAGAGAGGGAACACAAGCAGGAGGTGAGGGATAGGGAGAACCAGGCTTCCCAATAAGCAGGGAGCCTGATGTAGGACCCGATCCCAGCACCCTGGGACCATGACCTGAGCCAAAGCCAGACACTTAACCACTGAGCCACCCAGGTGCCCATGATTTTCTTGTATTTTCAATTTATATCTACCCTACCATAATTTAAAAAAATTTTTCAATCTTGTATAATTACCACTTACTCTTTTTAGGGGGAAAGAAAAAGCATCAATTTGAAAATGTGGCCAGGGTGTTGTTAAAGAAATATACATTCAAACACACAAAGGCTACTCTTCCTGATTCTTATTATCAATCAATGACTAGTCTGATACATATAAGTTATCATCTCTTTTTCTGAATACAGTCTTTAGAGCTGAGAAGATAACATATTTCCTTGACACATACTTCAAAATGAAAAGAAAAAGAAAATCCCAGATTTAAGATGACCAAACCTGAATGATGCCTTTGGTTATTCTTAAAAAAGACAATCAATCAAGGGTTCAAAAAGAAAGAATGCAGAAAATAAAACCAAAAGTAATTGTAGAGGAACCTTGATGTTTTAGACATTTCCTTAAGGTAGAACCATGTACCATATATAAAACTCTTAGGACATATATTAAATACATCTTTGGGTGCTGTTAAATACTTACTATAAAACCTCAAACAAACAAAAAAAAAAAAACAAAAAAAAAAAAACAAAACCTCAAACACTCCCTAATGTGAATGATTATATCCAGTCTGCTCAGGATTCTAGGGTTCTCCCATATCTTTATTTCATTATGTACCTTCTGACAAGTATCATCATTTGGCCACTTTGAAAGTAACTGAATAAAAAAAGAGATAAGGAATTAAGGCAGTTTTAAGAAGGCAGTTCCATTTTTACTCATGTAAATATATTAAGGTTTATTTTTCCCTTTTCCACAGATTGTTTCATTCTGTTTTAATAACACAGGTGCACATGAACGTATTGGAAATGCTATGTAGCAGGGAAACAAAGGTGAACATGGTAGGCAAATCTAGCTTAAAAGAGGTTCTCAGTATCATGCTCTTTTCTAAAAACTTCAAAGTTTGTTTTCATCTGTTATTGCTTTCAAAGAACAAGCACAAGTTGCTTTAGGGAACTCTCTAGATCAAATGAAAGACAGTTTATCAATAGGGAGAGTAAACTGACCCTGCCATGACTTTCCAAAGAGCACTGGACTTTTCCATTTTTCCATCACCCTGATTGGAAGCATTTCCCAGGAATACTAGTCTAAACCATCTTGGATACAAATAAATAGCCAGAGCCAAGTCCCACCTCTTGGGTGTTCCCGCCATAAAAACAAAAAAGCATTTCCCATCTCCTCCATTCTTAAAGATGTACATCCTGTGTGGTTAGCCAACAGATAAGAAGTGGACAAATCCCAAAGACCTAGTCTAACTGTTCACAGAGAATCTTTCCTTTGGTTTGATTCAGAATGTTTATGAATCTACCCATTTTCCTCTTTCCCTTATACTGTACACACCCTGCATATTCCAGAATGCCAGATGTTTATTACCCAATATCCTATCCTTTCCTTATTCCATTAAGAGAAGAATCTAGAATGTACTCCTGGTGGCAAGGTTCAAGCTAATATAATGCATTTATCAGCCTCCTTTGCAGTCAGTTGCTACCATCTGGTTAATGGGATTAAGCAGATATTGACAAGGACTTCAGCAAAGCCTCCTAAAAGTAACTCAACTGGGGTGCCTGGGCGGCCCAGTCATTAAGCGTCTGCCTTCGGCTCAGGGCATGATCCCAGAGTCCTCGGTTCAAGCCCACATCGAGCAGGAAGCCTGCTTCTCCCTCTCTCACTCCCCTGCTTTTGCTCCCTCTCTGTGTTTCTCAATGTCAAATAAATAAATAATAAAATCTTAAAAAAAAAAAAGTAACTGAACCATAGCCCTCGGCTACCCCAATTTTAGGAACATCTAAAAATAGCCCCATTGCTAAGAAAATGAAATTTGAACTCATCGAAGCATCTAAAGCTGTTAATCTACCATTTCCACACTATTTTTCCCACCCATATTCGTATGACTTCCTCTCTTGAACCTCTACACCTTCACTGTTCCTTCTATCTGGAAATCCCTACCATGTCCCCAGAGTGAACCACTGCTCATCCCTGAAACCCAGTTTAAATATTGCCTGCCTCTGCTATGAAGACTGTACATTCCTTCACAGGAGCCTTTAGCACACTGGGCCTAATTCTTTCTGCATCTCTTTCTTTCACTATCAGGCTATAAAATCCTTTGAGACACAAGCTGAGTTGCTTCTTTGTTTACTCACAGCCCCCACAAAGATTATAGTGCTCTTGTCACCACTGAAACACAGAAGGCATCCAGCTCAGGTCCATAAAATGAATGATATTTTCAAAATTTCAAGAGAAAAGGGAGAAAAATGCAGTACAACAATAAATTAATAATAATAAAAAAATATTTCCAAATCTGTGTCAATATCTCAGGAGTCAATCAAAAATGCCCTGAGAAAACTTGGAATAAAGACAAAACACATGAACACATAATTCAAATATCCAGTTAAACATCCTGCATTAAATCTTCCTCTCATGTGCTAGAAGAATCCATCAATAGGCTTGGGTTTATGTTCAGTGTTCCACTTCTGAGATGAATGAGCAAGCAAGCAATGCGGTTATGTGTCAGAATTTTTTTTTTTTAAGTATCAATAATTTAACAATGGTAATAAACCTGTAGAATGATATTTTAGCCAATGCCCTTTTTTTCTTCGGGGGGGGGATTATGCTAAAATTTCTTTTTAATCTCCTAATCAGCTATTTATGAAATAAATAAATACAACTAAAAACACATACACGTAAGAAATACTTCCCTCCCAAAAAACTGAATACTGCCCCTTGGTGCCCTTACAACATGAAAAAAATTTCACAGTAAAATTCACCATGATAAAAAATTTAATCTTGGAGTCCAGCTCACAAAGTGACATGAAATATTCAAACTGCAAATACAGACAAGGAAAGGAATTGCCTGGAAACAAAGCACTTGGTATCTCACTCAGTGAAGTATGTCCTCCCTAACCCCTGATCTTCATTATCTTTGTCCTGGCTATCTTGAATGGCCATGCTGATTAATTACTCAGTTCCTAGTC
>PITA01002257.1:18617-90092 GCA_004023965.1 Spilogale gracilis | reverse complement strand
AATATGTAAGCTTTCCTTCACATTCCAATGTCCCATCAGTTAGCCAAGAATGCTCCCCCACACAAAACAACTGGAGGAATTTAAAATACAGTTGACTGTTATTGGATTTAAATTTTCTGGACTCTGGGGTGTAAGAGGATTTAACACTTGACATATAACATTAAAAATAAGCCTGGGAAAAAACACTAGCAAGATACAGGGCTAATCATAATGACCTCAATTAGATTTTCAATGCCTGTCAAGTTAATAGCATATAGTGGCACTGGCTTTAAGCCCGTGAACTTGAATAGTACAATTCTTTTAAAGAACAGAAGTCACAGAACTTAATTTTTGCTTTAAAGGGCCAACTCTGATCCTGGCTCACACTAAAGTGGAAAGTAAATACTAGCTGTAAAAAGCAGAGAAGCAGCAAACTGAAAAAAGACAATGATAATGAAATTTTCATTCTGATGGCAACTCAATTTAATTCCAATACACAAATCTTATTCAAACAAAATCACTTATCGCCACCCTCAATTGAAACTGTCTCAATCAATCTCAAGATTGATGAAGTATTTCAAGACTGAGACATATTTTTGCTAGGCCGACTGAATTTCTGGAATAAAGAGTTGCAAATGACTGAACATTAAGTTACTGACAGCATTATGAAACCCTTTCACAATAAAATGTTTCAGAAAAGGCTGAAGAAAGAAATCTTACTTAAAGAGGCTTTAATTTTCCCTTGGCACTTGTAGTTAAGAGTCGGTCATTCACAATTTTTTAGACACAAGTGAATTCAAATGTCAACAATTAAACACATTAATTCTTTATCACAATACAAAATCTGTAGTGTATTCACTGAAAATATTTATCAAATATTTAGTAAATACTAAACATAGTGGTAGTGATGAAACAGGTATAATAGGGACGTCTGGGTGGCTCAGTCAGTTGAGAGCCTGCCTTCAGCTCAGGTCAGGATCCTGAGGTCCTGGGATCAAGCCCAGCATCATCTAGCTTCTTGCTAAGTGGGCACACTGCTTCTCCCTCTACCTGCTGCTCCCCGTGCTTGTGCTCACTCTGTCTCTCTCTGGCAAATAAATAAATAAATGTTTAAAAATATATAAATATGCTTTAAAAAACAGGCATAGTAAACTGTGATCACAACCAGTATTAATTTTTCTACCCAATCATGATCATTTTTAATTATTTAACAACTCTAAAGTAGATCCCCCTATCCTCAGTTTTTCTTCTACATCATGGTGAATATATAGTTCTCTCCCCCAAATACCTAAACTTACATTTGTATAGTGACAAGATCAGAAAACTTTCCTGATATCATATAAAAGATTACCCCACAACACACTTCCACATAGCATTCCCCAGATATTACCAACTTAATTTTTACCCAACTTAATTTTTTCTTAGTTCCCTACCGTGTGCTATTTATTCTGTCTACCCCTCACTATACTACAAGCTCCCTTAAGGGTGGGAGAATCGGAAATATTTGTTAAATGAAAAAGTATATTTTCCTTTGCTGGTTGTGCCCTTAAAATCTGTCTCTCTGTATATGTAAAAAAGCTATTAACTTTTCAATAAAAACTTTAATTTTAAATTGTGAAAATTTAATATATAAGTATCTATGAATAAATTATTCTTAGAATGATCAATCTGCATATTTGCAAGTTTCTATGGGAATTTCTTAACTCATTTTCAAACCAATTTTCAAACCAATTTCAAACCAATATTTTCAAACCAATATGCAGAGCTGACAAAACTGTATTTGTTTAAACAAGCCAACATAAGCAATAAAGACCATCACAGGAAAGATTTGATCTCAAATTATCAATTTTCACGAAATACTTTAATATTAGTGTCTGAAGAATTTGCTAAGATTTCAAAAAATTTGTGTCAGTTCTAAAGGTTCAACCTTCGGGGCGGCTGGATGGCTCAGTGGGTTAGGCGTCTGACTCTTGATTTCTACTCAGGTCACAATCTCAGGGTCATGGGATCCAGTGGCATCTGGCTCTATGCAGGATGTGGAACCTGCTTTGGATTCTCTCTCCCTCCCCCTTTGTCCCTCTCCTCTTGCGTGCTCCCTCTCTCTCTCTCCCTCAAAAAGTAAAATAAACAAATAAAGGCAAACTTCAAAGTAAATGAGGATACCTCTTTTTTGAGAAATAAATCAATAAGTATGGTTAAGCTACCACATCATCTATCTTTACCATGGGTACCTACAAATTCCATTATAAAATAACTGAGTAGTGTTATGTATAAAAACAATAATTATGCTCATGAAAATTCATTCAATAGTAAGCGCAGATATAAAAAGTTCCTTTTTGGACTAATCAAGCCTTAATAATAACAACACTATTTTATTTTTGATTAAAACTAAAAATTGGGGTATCTGGGTGGCTCAGTCGTTAAGCATCTGCCTTCAGCTCAGGTCATGATCCCAGAGTCCCGGGATTGAGCCCCACATTGGGTTCCCTGCTCGGCAGGAAACCTGCTTCTCCCTCTCTCACTCCCCCTGCTTGTGTTCCCTCTTTAGCTGTGTTTCTGTCAAATAAATAAAATCTTAAAAAAAAAATTGTTAAAATAAAAAATTAAAAAATGAAACTAAAAATTATGTGGCCTCATTAATTTTATAGTGATTAAATACATGCAGACACGGAAGAACTGAACAAATGAGTTTGGGGGTGAAGGGTCAGATCTAAGGTATACAAACATACCACAAGGGTGGGATTAAATCTCTTGTGTTTCTTCCTGCAAAGTATCTCCACATGGTCAAAATATATTACTCATTAAAGGTTGGAAATTTAACAAAGACACATGAGTATTTCTTGAATGCATTTTTTCATGTATCACAGATGACTTTTCTTGATACATCAAATCTCTTATTCTCATTAAGTATTCCTTAAAGCTACAAAGTAATTTACCAGTCTCTATCATCTTGGATGACTTCCTAACATCCTAACATTCTTCAAGGATGTGGGGTTTTATGGAAGCAAATTGAGAGCACAGGCCAAATTGTTAAAGTCTTTAAGAAAGAGAATTAGACCAAGAACAATTTCATATCAACAAAATTAATCTCCCCAGACAAAAAAGTAACTTTTCTTGCTCAATTAAATTTCTCAGCTAAAAATCACCTGAACACAGAAAGAAAAAGTAAAGAGAAAGACCATCTAAAAAATTTAAATATACGAGCGCCTGGGTGGTTCAGTGGGTTAAAGCCTCTGCCTTCAGCTCAGGTCATAATCTCAGGGTCCTGGGATAGAGGCCTTATCCAGCTCTCTGCTCAGCGGGGAGCCTGCTTCATCCACTCTCTGTGCCTGCCTCTCTGCCTGCCTGTGATCTCTTTCTCTGTGTCAAATAAATAAATAAAAATTTTAAAAAAATTCAAAGACACAAACACTGTTTGACGTGTAAGTAATAAGACCTTAGGTGTAGCTCCTTCCTGGGCTAGGAGGTTTGGGGTTTCTCCCCTGGTCCAGCCAGGGGAAAAAGGTGGGATCGAGCAGGATGATGAGTGTCTTCTGGCGGCCAAAAACACACCGAGCAGGGAGGTCTGTCGAAGCAGGATCTCTTGCTGTTTGCCAGCTCTCCTGCTCTCTCCTCTAAGGCTCTCTTGCTGCTTCCTTGCAGGCCCTCTGCCTTTTTCTCTGTCTCTCTCGGTCTCTGCATGCTCTCAGTCCTCTCCGTCTCACGGCTTTTGTCTCTCTTGACTGTCAAGGGTCCTAGTCTTTTATTATTCCCAAGTGAGGAAGTTGGGTGGTGCAGTTAAATCTTTAACTGCTTTTGCACCGGCCCTAGAGACAGGATTAGTATTGTTACTGCAGGGTAGAGTGATTGCTTAAACTCACTGAAGTTGAGACCATTGAGGCAGAGGCATCAAGAAATACAGAGAGATACAGAGATATGATTACTGGGAGGAGGGTTAAATGGAACTATGTCTTGAATAAGCACACCAAGGACATATTGCCCTGACCCACAGGGTAAGTGGCTTCTTGGATTCTAGGTGGGGAAAGCCCCTCTGGGCTTTCATTCATATTCATAGGTACCTCCACCAGAATTTCTGGTGGCTTGGGCATGGAGGGAAGGGCGGATCATGCACCGTCCCCGACACTTAGGGATTCTATAATTCTCGTTCATCTATAAAACATGCTTATTGTTCTCCTCCCTTCTCTGAAACAGTTATTCTGCTTATGCCTTGTCCCTGCTCACTGACCCTACACACAGGATTATGGTGCCATCTCATTCATTCCTTACTGGCTCTACACTGAGTAGGATGTGTATTCCAAACATGGCTACATAATTATATTCTCCTACTTGAACCCACTTTTTTTAATTGAGTAGGACAAAGATAAATACAAAGTTGGTGTTAACAAAAACCCACATGGATTCCTTCAGACTTCGCTTATGCATTCTTCCATGTGTTCATCATTCCTCAACCTCAGTAACACCAATTTTGTGTACTCTCAAATATCTTTATCCTAATTTTGAAACCAAGATTGAAAACCTCTTATTATATAACAAACCATGCTGATTTTTCAGCGTACGCTTTTAATTAAGCAGATCACTATAAAGTTTTAAAGATGTGATAGTCATCATCTGCCTGATAGTATCATTCATTTTATTTTAAAAACTACTTCTTATAGAAATGCTGCATTCTCAAGCAGTCTGTTTTTTGGTTTCCTTATATTCTGGTGAAGATGATTTCACGCTTCCATTTTAAGACCAAAATCTCTTACTGGCATTTGAAATCTTCCATTTTGGCTGGGACGGGCAAAACTGGTTTATTAATTTTTTTAGAGGACATTTTGCTAAGAACTAAACCAAGTTTATCCATAGGTCCTTGTGCGCAGATGATAGTCAACTAATAGCACAACTGATAATCAAGCCAGTATACAAACTTGTTCAGTATCAGACAGATGTGGCAAGCTGCCCACACACAAACATTCCAAATAGGTCTTTCCATTGGTGTAAAAACTGCTTATGCTTTTTACACATTTCTACACTATTCAAATTTTTCAATGAACACAGACTATCTTAATGTTTTACAAAAAATCCAATTGAAATATAAAATATATATATTTAGTGAATGAAGTTTTAAAACATGTAGTCCAAAAATTTGATCTGTACTATGTCATTTTTAAATTTAAATCAAATTCATTTGTTTTTTGGAGAACTGCCAATTTCCTACAATAATCTTAGCTGGTCAGTTTAGTGAAGTAGTCAGTAAGTAAAATATCATATAAGTGTTTTTTCTTGTTTGTTTGTTTTTTTAACTTTCAACCGGTATGATGCAGATATATCCATCTTACATCATCACATACGGTAGTACTAACACACAGTGCCTAGAAGGTGCCATCATATCATCATATTATATGAACTCATATGATGTTCCAAGCATTTATACATATATACATATATATTTATTTATTTATTTACACACACACACACACACACACACACACACACACAGCCCCATTTTACAAAGGAAAAAACTGAGGTATGGAGCTAGCCTACAGTCAATAGCTCTAAAGGGACAGAGCCAAGATTTAAGCCCAGACAATCCTGCCCTAGTCCAGGATCTTGATCAGTGTGAGAAGCTCCCTTGCCTGAACATGTGAGAATCTCAATGACCACATGTTGCCTGCCCAACATAACACTGGCATCAAAATGAGTATTACAAATGTGGGTACAATTGTACTAAGTTTCATAAAGCCGGGCTTTTAAAAACCTCTCATCTTCCCCATTTCAAGCACTACTTTCTTTCATAAAATACTATAATCCTAGCAAAGTTCAAGCTAAATCTGTACTATAGGTTTCTTCAGAAGTGTAGTCAAACTAAATCTAAGCTCCTTACTGCAGCTAAAATTTCATACATGTGACCCTAAGTCCTCTGTTTCCACTACTTCAACAGTTAGCTAACTAATCTATCAAGCATCACATTTTCACAGAACTATTAATTGATGAACATGTCTGAGGCCTTTTTTTTTTAATGAATTACAGTTGATTCCGGAATGAGGATTTGAACTACGTGGGTCCACTTATCAGAATTTTTCTGTTAAATACAATAAAGTACTGTAAATGTACTTTCTCTTTCTTATGATTTGCCTAATAACATCTTTTCTCTAGCTTCGTTTATTGTAAGAAAACAGTACAGAATGCATATAATGTACAAACTATGTGTCAACCAACCATACAATCAGTAAGATGCCCACAGTACTAATACTAATAAAATCAGTATTAGTACTATACCTTATTTCTCATTCTAATCCAATTTTTGGTGGACTTCTTCTAAAAAGGTAGCAGTAATGTCTATCTATTACTCTGAGGAGGAAAATACACAAAATACTTTTTTTAAAAAAAAAAAAATACTAATGCCCTCACGGAAATGGTTATTTCTTAAGCTATCCATATTACACTGAGAAAATAGTTACATAACATTTTCCCCCTTCACTATGGTTTTCATTTGCAAATTCAGTTTGAGGGTTTAGGAACTGTTGGCTTTATTTTTTTTATTAGTTACAACAACATATTAAGAAATAAACATTTTGATTAAACTTGCTACTCAGTAAGGAGGCATGTTCATTCCTTCACCTAACTGCCTCTACCTGCTACCCCTCTAGCTTCCTCCAGCACCTGGATATTGGGTGTCTGGATATTGGCTCTGAGGCACAGGGAGACCACATTTCCAAAGATTTGTAGGAGGCAGTATTTAGCATCAATCCCCACTCCTTACATTTGTATCTGGGAGCCCACTATGAGAAGGAAACCATTTCAAAATAAAGAACATAGAGATGTAGAAACTACAAGCAAAAGCCAAAACACTAACATAACATTTTATTTTCCCACCCTACTCCTGGTGGTCTAGTGAATCATTTTTTTCATCACGTACTCAGTCAAGTTCCTACTAGGGACAGAGGAGCACAGCCCTTAGATCTTGCTTTCATCCCCTTCCCCCTCAGCTCCTTATTCTGAAATCCCATCTCCTCTCCAGAGTCTACCCTGCCCCCTCCTTTCTGTCTCAGCTTCAGTTTCTGTCCCAGTTCCTGAACACAAACTTAGGATTTCTGTCTTGTCTGTCTTCCCCACTAGACTAGAAGGGTCATGGACGAAAAGACTGTTTTCTTTTGTGTTTTTTAAAAATATTTTAATATTTTTAATATTTGTTCACAATATTTTCAGAGCTGTGGACAGGGTTTGGCCCAAAAAGAGAATCAATACAACTGTCCCAAAGGATAGATGGAGAGTTTAAGAAAATCAAACCCCGCATCTGCTCCACCTATGCGCGCGCACGTGTGTGTGCGCGCGCGCGCGTGTGTGCATGTGCGTGTGCGTGTGTGTGTGTGTGTGTGTGTGTCTCGGGGAGGGGAAAGGTTGGGAGAGGAGACTGTAAATACTGTAAACACAAAGACTTACACACCTTCCCCAGACCTGGGAAACAACCCTGGCTGGAAATGAACTACCAGGAAATTCTCTAGGATTATCTCATCTCATTGTTCTTTTATTCCTTAAATATAGATGTTTATACTGCATGGCTTTTACTCGGTAAACCACTTAATCTGTACTTTCCTCTTGGTATTTAACACTTTCTATTTCCTATTTAGTCTGTAAACTTCCTGTGAGCAAGGGGAATGCAGTCAAATTAATCCATCCTACCCAGAGCTTTACATTTAAAGCACATTCATAAAATTTATTTTTGCATTTACAATTGACATAATGAAGCAGAGTAAAGAGGAACTATATTAAAGATGATTTGTAAGTCTCTTAAGGTAATATATGTCCCCACCCAGATCAAATTTGCAGGAACACAATGTACATTTTGACTGAATTTTATTGCATTCAGTGACAATTTTAGTGACCACATGAAAGGCACATAATAGCTATGCTTATTTCTGGAATGACTGACAACCTTCATCTTCATACAAGGATCTATACAGATGTCTCTGGCATGCCATAATAGTAACATAAAAATAAGGAGCCTCCAGCAATGAGGAGAAAGCCTTATCCACAGGATATGTTTTTCTTTAAACCATTATTCAGTTTCAACCACATTATTTCTTTTGTATTGTTTTCAATCAGTCATTCCCAACCTAACCTTGTAATCTATTTAGTTACGTGTTCCTTTTGCCTTCCCCAATCAGAGTCAGGGGTTGTTATCCTATCCGGAATGCTTCTCTGCAGTACTAACAGCCTCCCAAGTGCCATCAGGGGTTAGGGTGACTAGAGAGGGGCTTTTGTGCCCTGACGGTTGTCATGACGTCCTGTTCATTAGCAAGAAACAGTGACTCCTTATAGATCACAATCAAATCTGGGCTCCACGGTTCCGTGTACAAATGTCTACTTTTCAGGAAGTACTAGTCAGTATGAGTAGGTATCTATAATCTGTGAACTAGCACCATCATCAAAGCAAATCACTGTTTCTAGGTTAAACCCCCCTGTTTAGGTTAAAGCCCTCAATACAGTAAACTCAAATTTAAAGAATCAAGTTTAAAGAAGTAAATGTTAGGGCCCTTTAAGTTTATATGCTATCAACACACCAGGTAAATTAAACAACTCAGATAACCCCAGAAGTGGAGGCCCCATTTTCATTGCCTTTACTCATTTCTTTTTTTAGAGCCACCTGCATTAGACCTATTTTCTAAGCCCTACAAAAGACACTCAACTCATAATTACATCTTTCAGTGGACACAGATATAGCTGAGTTAATCCCCCTCAAACCTCGTTAGAGTGAACTGCCTACCTTCCACCAATGCTTTGCAAAACAGACTAATGTGCATTTCACCTTCACTCTTTGAAGGAAGTGGCAATAACAAGTAAAAATGTCCAAAAGAATGGCAGAAAGGGCAAAGAAATGCACACAGGCCAGAAAATATATATCTGAACCATATTTGCCCACACGCTTCCTCTTTTTATACAGAAACAAACTAACAAAACAAACCAGTGGCCTAAAAGTTAAATATTTACATTTTGGCAATAATTTCAAATATAAAGGTTATGATGTGCTTTTAATTAATTCGTGAGGTTTTTTTTAGTGTGTAGGAAGACAATCAGGACAATAACGGAAATACCAATAGGAATAAATTAAAGTAACTGGAGGAAAAAGGAATCCGCTTAATTAAATGCATGTTTTTAAAAATAGGAAAACTAAATGCTTTACTTCTTGAATCAATCTGTCTTAACTAGTTCTAGGGTGATTTCTGAGCCACTTAAAAGTAAAAGAAGGGAGGGAAGTTCAATGACCTTGTAAATTAGGGACTAAAAACTTGTGGTGTAATAATCTGCATAGGCTCAGTGTAATTACAGAAAAACACTGGTCTGGAAATTGGGTTTGTTTTGGTTTTTTTCCTTTGGAAAAGGAGGAAAAAAATTGGAAAAATTGGGAAAGACTGTAAATGGGAAGATACCAAATGGAACCCAAAGGATGCGAAATACAAGCTCTTCTGCCCCAACTGTCACGCAAACAACTTCTTAGCATCTTTAGGCAAAAAGAAAAATAGTCGTTTTTGCACAGGCATTAGCTGAATGTTCGAGAGTTGGATGAATGGGGAAGACTTGTTATACACCTAGCGGTGGGTGGATTTCACCAGGCTGCAGCCTTCACACCGCTTTTCTTTGCTGCACTGCAGAGGCGCCATCTTCTCCGTCTTAATCTTCACTCAATTCAATCCTTTTATCTGCACCCTAAAAAAGGACCCTTGAGGACCCTCCCCAGCAGCTTGTGCCCTCAGGGGGACTAAACCAGACGGCCCGTGCCGGAGAAGAGGCCGCGCCTTAATCAGGCAAACGCCTCCTTTGATGTACCGAAGGGGAAAACTCGTGCCTCCCCACCACCCGCCAATGCCAGACGCACACCCCACTGTACGAGACGCACACCCCACTGTACGGATTTTTCTCCCCAAGGACTTTCCAGCCCAGTACAGAATTTGCAAGCCTCGGAGGTGAAGGGGGTTGGTTGTAGAGGGGCCCCGAGGCTCCGTCACAGCGGCCCCAGCAGCGCCCCAGCCCCCTCCGGTACAGACGCGCAGCCCCGGGAAGGGAGTCGGGCGGGAGCCTCGGTGGCTCACAGACCAAAGCGGCTGCCTCAGCCACCGCGCCCCGGGCCGGCGAGGGCGGGGTGTCGCGGCTTTTGTTCCCGGGAACCTTCTCCATCTCCAGCAGAAGCTAAAGGTACGGAGCGAACGCCAGGGCCGTCCAGGCTTGGGGAAGGGAGCCGTGGGTCTCCGACCCCTCCCATCTCTCTCAACTTACACAAAAGGGAGACGCAAAATGTACAAAGTTTGCCTGCGGAAGGTGGTGCGCGACCCCAGTGGGGTCGCACTGAGGCGACCCAGTGAGCAGCCGCTAAACGGAAGGAGCAGGAGGTCCGGAAGGGAAGGAGTGGTGGGGATGAGAAGGGAAGGTGAAACGAGGCGGAAAAGGCAAAGGGAAAGGGGGAGCTTCCCGAGCTGTCCCGATTCCTCCTCCCCAGGGCCCCAGAGAAGGAAGGGCAGCGACCGAGAACTGAGGACAGGATCCAGGGACACTGCGTTTTCGGTTTTCCCCCACGTGCTCCGTCCCCCTTCCCCCCATCTGGAAGTCTCTCGCCTCCCCTGCCCCCGCCTGAGAGGCAGGGGCTGAGTCAGGGTCCGAGCTCAGGATCGCCTCCACCCCTCCTTGCCCCCAACCCGCGCGGACCGGGGAGACCGAAGCCTAGCCAGCTCCCTCTCCGCGGGTCGGAGCGCGCGTCCCCCGAGCAGGGCTGGGCGGGAGGCGCCGATGCGCAGGGCGCCTGCAAGCGGGGGCGTGGGACGTGGAGGGAAGAATGGTTCCCTGGACTGCCCCCGACTTCTTCGGATTAAAGACTTGGGGGAATCGGGTTCCCACCGTATCCCCCCCTCCAATTCCGAGGCGCGGCACCCACCTCCAACGCCCGAGTTGTCCAGGAGGCTAGTAGGACCAGTGCCAAAGAGGGCAGCATCGCGACCCTGCGCGGGGCACCGAGTGCGCTGCCGTGCGAGTGGGATCCGCCGCGCCCTAGCTCTGTCGGTGCCGTCGCCGTCTCCGGTGGCCCCGCGTTCGCGCCGCTCCGGCTGCTCTCTTCTGCCGCTGCCGAGGAAACTGACGGAGCTGGAGCGCGGCGGCTGGGCTCCGAGCCCGGGGAGTCAGCTGATCCAGCCCACCCCGTTCGGCACCCGAGAGAGACCCCTAGCGGAGCCGCCGGGAAGCTGCGCGCGCTGGGATCGGGAGGGGCCCGCACCCCCAACGCCTACAGGTGCGGCGTCCTCGCCTCCTCCGCGCCACGCGCGCGACCGGGGCCGCGGGTCCCCAGGGCTCCACAAGAGAGAGGGAGAGTCTGGGGCCAGGAGACAGACGTGCAGGATCAGGGAAAGGTGAGTCGTAGGACGTCTGGGCTCCAGAAAAGTCGGGAGCGCTCCCGCTCGTCCCCGTGAGCTTGACTCATCCGACCCCGCAGGCCTCTCTGGGATGTCGTATAAAGGGCTGCTGCTGGGGTGCGTTTTTATCCGCATTTCGGTTTTTGCCTTGGTTTGGTGGGGGAAGGCGTTTCTGGAAGAGAATAGGAACAAAACAAGCTTAAAGGAAATACAATTTTTTTGCTTGCTGAGCGAGTAAAAGCCTCACTCCCCTCCTCTCTCCCCCGCCCCTCCCCTGACCCCCGACCGGGTTGAAAGCGGCCAGGAGCAACCTGGAATATCTATCTTTAGAAGGAACCGAAGGAGAAAGGCACCCGTCGGTCCTTGCGAACAAGGCGGCGACCTATTTACTTCTTGAAGGAAGGATTTTTGTTTTGTCTTTTTTGTTTTCAGTTTTGCTTATTTGCTGTGAGCTTTTGGTTTTTGTTTTGGGAAGGGGCAGTCAGCAGGGATTTTCCTTTTTTTTTTAATCAGGCAAGGATGTTACATCCATCTGAGATAACGGTGAAGTGAAAGTTTAGAGGGAAGAGATTGGGAGAGCTGATTCCTGTTCGACCCTCATAATTAAGAACTCTTGACCTCAAACTCTGTCCTTGTTCTTCATTGCGTCTGTCCTAAATTACAGAAATGAACCTGCTGGGAAGTCACGTTCTCCTAGATTGAACACAAACCATCCAATGCCCGGTTAGTGTTTAGCTAGGTTAGAATGGTCTAGAATGGCCCAGGTGTATCCCCTGCTCTTGACCTGAAGGAACTCAAGTCACTAAGCCCAGCCCACTGTGGTACTAGTGGGAGGGAATGAAGCCACAGTCTCTGGCCATTGGGATCAAGGCTCAGCCAGGACTGCTGACTTCCTTTCTGAGAAGTCAACATTCACCTGACCCTCCCCTAAATGTTGTCTTCTGTCGTTCCCTCCTCAAGGCATCCCATCCTGATCCTTGGGCTACTTTTTTTCCTGTTCTTTGAACGTCCTCAACAAATAATAGCAAATACTTGTTATACAGTAAAATTTGTTTACGTGATTTATGTTCTTTAATTCCTACAAAAGCAGGTGAGATCTTTTCTTTTATTCCCAGTTAGATAGGAAGCTGAGGCTAAGCAAATCCCAACAGCAAATAACAACACACACTTACCCACCACACCAATTCCCCCTGTCCTAAGTTTGTGAAGGCATCTGAATGCAAAAAGAAATATAACTCCCAACATGGGGGGGATCAGGGTCAACTCCAAATTGTGCAGGGTCCACTGCAAAATGAAAAGGCGACACCTTTTGTTCTAAAATTAAATATTTTATTTTATTAGTGATTTGATTTATTTGACACACAGAGAGAGAACACAAGCAGGGGGATTGGGAAAGGAAGAAGCAGGCTCCCTGCTGAACAGAGAGCCCTATGCAGGGCTGGATCCCAGGACCCTGACTTGAGCATAAGGCAGGTGCTTACCTGACTGAGCCACCCAGGCACCCCGAAAATTTAAATTTTTAAGGTGGCAACAGCAGAATGTTAAACCAGTCATCCGGCTCCTTCTGAGCACTGTGCCTTGCAGAATGCAAGACGATGCTAGGGAAGAGTAATTTTTAATAGTAAGAGAATTTTATTAAACAGAAACTCAGAAACATAGAGGTGAAGTAATAATCTATAAAAATAAAAGTTCTTAGATTTAGTATTTTCTCTTTCCTCTGTTGAAACTCAGGGCACTTACACATTCCTTGGACAAAATGTTCTCTTAGGAAAGATGATTAGCTCCTGACTGTGGCAGAATGATGGACATTCTTTACATTTTCTCCTGTTCTATCAGTGCTTGGATATCCTGATGGCTTTTATTTTTCAACCACTATCTCTGTTCTGTATATAATGCCATTTCCTGCCCTGAGGTGTCTTCTGGTCCCCTGAATAGGAAATGCAAGAACATCTCTAGCCAGAGAAACTCTTTAGAACTCTGGACGGGAGTGACCACCCATTGGCAGGAAACCCCACACCAGCATTCCGAATAGAGGCTTCAATGCCTCAGTTTGTGAGAGGTTCACTGGCTCTTCAGAGGATGCATTCTGTCTTTGGGCTTTAGGGTTACTAGAAAGTTCTTGTCCCATTGAAAGCCCACATTCCTTTCCTTTAACCTCCCACTTAGGTGTCCTTTTTGTACCCCTGTGACCAGGCAACTAGTCTTTTCCACACCACAGAAATTTATTTTCTCACAATTCTGGAATTATTTAGGCTATGATCAAACTTATAGGGTTGGTTTCCCCTGTGATGACACTATGACATACTTGAGAGTTTCACGTGCCTCTTAACCTGTCTTCCCTTCTAAAACTTCATGCTGATTCCTCTTTGTAGACCAGGAGTAGATCTTGAATTGTATTCTCTTTTATCTCTCTCTACCTTCTCAATGATGAATGGGCATTATTACTTCCTTATCTTCACTGCAGCCTTCAATATCTACAGAACTCCAACCTGTAAACAGCATTCAAACTTCTTGTCATAAAGTATTTTCTCCCAATGACGAGGGCAGTTTTTCACTTAGGAAGATTTTTTTTTTTCTAACAAATGGACCTAAAGAAAATTTTAAATGAATAATTAACACTTAACTTACTTGCATTTGACTACACCTGTGTAACAGATCTGCCTGCAGACAGATGATGAGACATTTCACCTGCCCTTTTTCTTCAGTTACTAACTTCATTTATGGACCTTTACTTCACTAAGGCATCCACGAAGTGTTCATCTATCTTCAAACAATACAGTACTTTTAAAATGAGTTCTTCTCTGCAATCACACAAAACTACTTCAGAGACAGGGGTCAGATTCAAATAAGTCTCTGGGGCACCTGGGCGGCTCAGTCAGTTAATCATCTGCCTTTGGCTCAGGTCATGATTCCCGGGACCTTGGGAACAAGCCCCACATCCGGTTCCCTGCTCAGTGGGGAATCTCCTTCTGTTCCTCCCCAGACTCCTGTGCTTTCTCTCTCTTTCTTTCAAATAAATAAATAAAATCGTTACAAAAAAAAAAAAAAGTTGGGCGCCTGGGTGGCTCAGTCAGGTCATGATCCCATGGTCCGGGGATCAAGTCTTGCACCTTGCTTGCTCCTTGCTCAGTTGCGAGCCTGCTTCTCTCTCTGCCTCTGCCTGCTTCTGCTCTCTCTCTCTGAAAAATAATAGTAAATCTTAAAAAAAAAAGATTCCAGTAAGTTATACTTTATAAATAGACTTGGTGTAATTCAGTAATAACTCAAAGGGACAACAAAATCAAGTGTTTAATGCAGCTGCGTTATTGGCAGATGATTTGCATAACTTGTTTGAAGAATGGTGGTAATTCAGGTACCTGGGTGGCTCAGTCCTTAAGCTTCTGCCTTCAGCTCATGATCCTGGAGTCCCACATCGTGCTTCCTGCTCTGAGGGAAGCCTGCTTCTCCCTCTCTCACTCCCCTTGCTTGTGTTCCCTCTCCTAGCTATGTTTCTCTCTGTCAAATAAATAAAATCTTAAAAAAAAAAAAGTGGTGGTAATTTAACAGAATATTCCCTTATAGAATAAAAAAGGGGGGGGGGGAAGAATAGGCCATACATGCGAACCTGAGAGGTAGAAATGTAAAAAATCAATCCAGTAGCAGGAAGGGTTAATGGGGACTGTATGAAAATTACATGAATTTGTTTCTTCAGAAAATTTTAATAGGGCAGCAATATATGATGGTGGAAAAGGGCTCAGGCTTTGAGAAATCTTGATGACTACACATCAGTTTTGGAAATAGTTATGGAAGCCACCAGAGCCTCCATTACTGAAAATCCCTTCATCAGGCAGTATAGTGCTCAACTCAGAAGGTGCCTAACACAGTGCCTGACTGACAATAGAAATCAGTTTTCTTTTATTGAGAAAACAGGAATTTCATTAGCTGTCACTTAGTGACCAGGGTAGTCCTACTTTGACCTTACACTGACCTTGCCGGGTTTGTCAGTTAGCACTGCAGCTGTCAACCCAGTGTTACTTAGGTGGGTCCCTAAGGAATATGTTGCCAATAAAAGCCCCAGATTTATTACACACACACACACACACACACACACACACGAAAACATAAATGAGAACAGATTCAAGGTGACTTTTTTATCAGCCTACTCATTGGTATTCCAATATGCTTTGTTGAGTGGGAGAGAAAGGGACAGAGCTGTAGAGTTAAGTGATATGTTAAGAATTGGGCAAAACCTTGACCACTCCCCAAGGGCATGTCACACGTATGTGAAAGATATGCATCCTGTTTGCAGATGGAAAGGATTGGAAAGGCTGCTTGCCAAAGGTGCTGAGAGGATTTCACAGGGCTGGTCCCTCCTGCAGAATGGAGGATTACCTCATGTGGTGAAGAGGAGTCACTCCCCAGAGCAGCTGCCAGAAACCACAGCTTGCCCTGGCCTGGGGCCATTGCCAACACTCCCCAGGGTGACAGATTTGAGGCTGAGGGATGGTCTACTGCAGGGTGCTGAAGACCTCTTTGTCTCCACACAAATCATACGGACAATTGTCCTTTCAGTTCACCTCTTCAAGGAGAGAGAATTTCTGGAATCTTTGATAAGTAACTCAACTTTCAAAATCCTAGTGAAGATGATAGCCAGAGAAGTGTTACCTAACGCTAACATGATGGGGAAATTCCAGACAGATATGCTTTAAGTATTCATGAACACCTTTTATAAATAAACAACATCCTGAATGATAAGGCACACAAACCAACTAACAAATAAATAAAAACTCCATAGGCATTCAGTATATAGCTTTTGTTCCTAAGCAAACACCTGACTTTGCTATATCCCCTAAATGTCCTATGTAATATTTATTTCCGTTAAAGTAAATAGAACTTCTGGGAATGAAAGTGTTTCACATTGGCAGATCAATCAAATATTTGTACACTTCCACTGTGGGAAGGATAAAAACCTGATACATTCACTCCCCTTAAAGAGCTTATGTTTGGGGCACTTGGGTGGCTCAGTTGCTTAAGCCGCTGCCTTCAGCTCAGGTCATGATCCTGGAGTCCCAGGATCAAGTCTCACAGCCAGCTCCCAGCTCCCAGCTCCACGGGGAGTCTGCTTCTCCCTCTAACCTTCTCCCACCTCATGCTCTCTCTCACTCACTCTCTCTCTCTCAAATAAATAAATAAAATCTTTAAAAAAGAGTTTATGTTTATGTGAGAAAAATATCTGGAGAGGAATAAGGCATAGTGAATGGTGACTATCATTAGCAATACTGCATTGTATACTTGAAAGTTGCTAAGAGAGTAGATCTTAAAAGTTCTCATCACAAAGGAGCACCTGGTGGTCAAATCGGCTAAGCATTCAACTCTTGGTATCAGCTCAGGTCTTGAGCTCCGGAACATGAGCTGATGCTGGGCATGGAGCCTACCTAAAAAAAAAAAAAAAAAAAAGTTGTAATTATGGTTGTGATAGATGTTAACTTACTATAGTAGTCAGTTGCATTATACACAATGTATATACATTATAAAATATATAGACATAATATATACATATATAGTCATTGTAGACCTAATACTAATACATTGTTATATGTTCATTATATCTCAACTTAAATTTTTAAAAAAACAAGCATAGTGGAAGGCTTATATCAGTAAGTACAACTTTGTATAAAGTATTTGCGTGTATGTATATGAATGCATCAAAAGAAAATGACTGTCATAAACCTATAGTACTTGAAAGGGTTAATCAGGGGCATCAGGAAGAAGGTTTTTTTGCAGGAGATTTGATAACAACAATAAAAAGAAAAGAATAGGGAGCAAGAAGGAGGATATTCTAAGGAAGGACCATGTAAATACATCCAGAGTGTTCATGATGGGGCTGGTAATTGGGAGTTAGCTGTGGGGGGTACAGTTAATGTTTGAGAACGTGAAGAATTTAGGTCAGATGGAATGGGTAGCAGTGGGCTAATACCACTCATGACAGGGTCCTAATCAATCTGACATATTCTGACATTTCTAGAAAAAGGTCTGTCAGTGGGGGAGGTATAGAGAAATTTGGAGGGTGAATAAGTTGGAATTGATTGGGAAAAATAGGGAGAATTGCCAGAAGTTTCAGGTACGACCATGGATAGGATTTGTAAAAACTTTGTGAAAAGACATGGTAGGACACTTCATTCCTAATAAGACCAAAGGATTGCTGTGTGCCAGGCTGAGGAATTTACAAGCAGGATCTCACTGAAGGCTTGTGAGTTGTGTTGGGTTCACCTCCCGTGTCACAAGTGAGGAGATGAGTGGGGTTAACGGAACCAGAAAGAGGTGGAGTAGAAAGGATTTGTATACTGTTCTGTCTCACCTGGACACCATTAATTTTCTTTCTTTCTTTCTTTCTTTCTTTCTTTCTTTCTTTCTTTCTTTCTTTCTTTCTTTTTAGTGAGGGAAATGATACATTTGATTTTTAGTTTGTTTGGAGGTAGGGATCGGAAGTACCTATAATAAGAAGGAATTGGTCTCTAAAGACCGGAGGGGGGCGAATGGGAGATAAATGATGGCCATGTGATGGGGCAGTTGTCTCTGATGATTAGAAGCTGTCCCTAGCAGATGAGTCGAGAACTATTCAGATGAAGTTACCATGATATCACAAAAAAAGCAGAGATGTCTCGTGTTTACTTCTTAGAGATGTGGCATCTGGGAGATGAACCATAAATACTCCTGTAAATACAGTGTGAGAAGGACATGAGTTATATTTCTATCTCAAGGTTATTTTCCAATACATGAATGAGCTAGAATAATGATTCTTGAAAAATGGCAAGAATAATGTCTTTTAATACAATTTCAAACTGTGTACTGGGGAAACCTTGTACAGCAGAATGCTACTAAGTGTTAAATATATAAACAGAAATCTGTAATCAAAGAAGTTTGAGAAATATGCAGTTAAATAAAATTAAATACATATCTTTATTTTAGAATGCTACCACCCTTTAAAATGCTGCTATGCAGTTTGAATTTTACAGCTCTTTATACAGCATCTCTCTCTCTCCCCCCGTTTTTGTTTTTGTTTACTGCATCAATTCCTGGGACTAGTGTTGCCCCACACAAGCTTTAGGGAACTTCGCTTTGAAAGCATTTGGATGGACTCTTGGACTTTTTTTTTTTTTAGACCCTTGCAATAATGAAGGTTTATAGTGTATGTTTTTGTCAAAGCAAATGGGTTCTTTCCACTGAAAGGTGTTTCCACACATGACCTTGAAGATAGATTAGTAAAGGAAGAAAGTAGAAATAATAGGTTGACAGACATTTTAAAGTATGGCATAACAAATACCATAAGAAGCATTCTGAAAGTTTAAAGTAGGAGCTATAATATATGTTACATGGAAGATACTGGATTAGAGTCTTTGAATATTTGTAATACACATATGCAAGTATAGGACCAGCGTCTTCCCAGTTTGGGGGAGAAATGGACAGAATCCAATCCACATTTGAGCCTGCTACTCTTCAAGTTCCTCATGTAAAAAGGAGGAAGTATTGCTCAGTTTACAAAGATATGCCTCAGAATAAAACTTGAATTCAATGTACTGCCTTTCATCTTCCTGTATAGGGGCCCTTAAGAAGTGGCCAGGACCTCTACATCGATGAGCAAAGTCTTCCAGGAAAGAGAATTGAAGGAGACAGCTATTGAATTAATTTTAAGAAGCTTTTGCTGAAATTTCTCATAAAGAATACATGGAAAGTAAAGACATGAGAAATTATAGCTCTCTGGGTCAAAAGAAGAAAAGAAAAGACAAGAAAAACCACCTCTAAATTCCCATAGTTTTTCTGTTAGTCTTTACTAAAAAGATTCATTTAGTGCTAATGGTGTCAAGAGGTGCTGTCAGCCCTTGTTATTGTACCAAAAAGAAAAATAAAGGAAAGGTTAGGGAGCCCTATCTAAAAAGGAATGTTGTCATTTCTATTTTCCAACTATCAAGTGAAAACAGGTTCTGTTATCTAAACTTCACAGAGCTAAGGGCCCAATAACCACCTTGTTCTGGTAACTCTGTGAAGCTTGGTAAGAGATTTAGACTAAATAAAAAAGGGAACCAGGCAGTCCATTGCCTTTCAGAGAGGAAGAATAAAATAAGATGGAAATCAACAGGGAAAATGGTGAAAACACAAGTCTTGGTTTTCAGATGATTCTCGAATCCTAGCGTTAACCAATGGCTTAAATGTAGAAAATATCAAATTCAGTACTAATTTTGGCCTGTGTGAGAAAACAAGTCATAGATTCATTGAAACTTCAGAGTAGCATTTTACATTTTAGCCTCAACTCTTTGGGAGCTACTGGGAAATGTTTTTCTTTTTTTCCTTAGATTCTATCAACATTATATGGTGCTTTTCCACCAAAATCTCTAACCAAATCCAACAGGCATATGCAGGTGAGAGATATCTAGAAGAAGGTAGACAAAGATATTAGAAACAGTTGGAGTAACTGAAATCTTCAATACTGTCACATTAGTCTTAATAATTCAACACTTAGATAACATGCACGAGAGATAATTTTTTCAGCCACAATGAAGTAGCTCCAGCATGGACAGTGATGAGCATTCCCTCACCAGGTGTGCTTCTTTTTGGAATTAGTCTTCAGCAGTAATTATTCAGTGTAGCCGTTAGTCTCCATGAATCAAAACAACATGACCTCAGGCTTTATCCGTCCCCTGGGATTGAGAAGCAGTTCTGTGTATAAGTGGCAACTTTATCCTGATTTTTCAAGCTTGGAGCTCTCTCACCTTCCACCCAATTGAAGAGAAAATGTTGGATGGCTGGCCTTGAGGAACCTCATTTTCATTTCTCTGATGAGGAAGACTCAAATTTAACATGGTTTTCCTTTACTCTGAACACGTCAGGTCCCCCTTCCCCCATCTTGTAATATCCTGTGACCACCTCTACCCATTCATCTCCAGCTCTTTCCCAGTTCCTGTGAGTTGAAAAAGGACACAGAATCTCAGTGTTTAGAACTAAGGAAAATGTGCTCATGCGGGCCAAGCCTTTCTATGATGACGACTCATGGGCAACCCAGAGAACTACGGTGACTTGCATCCAGTCCTCTGACTCTTTATGGGAAAATCTTGGCCCTGGTCCCCTTCTTCTCATGCTCATTTCATCTCATCTGGACATCTCACCAGATCTGAGTCATGAAAATAGTGGGGCACATTGGTCAACCATACTTTATGAAGTGGTGTTATTTTTCCTCATCTAAACTTGGCTTATCTTTCTAAAGACCTGGGAGTTGAAACCCAACTTTGAAATCACCTGTTTGCTCCTCCCACGAATGCATGTCTCCTACCTACAATATTCTTGAGACAATTATTTGGTGTGCTTTCTTATTTCCTGTTATTAGGAGCTGTCGTCCAGACACATAAAAATTTCACTAGAATGTTTTTGTTTTTATATCGAGCTAAAAGTTACCTTCTGTGGCAAAGGAGACAAGAATCTACAATAGGGAAAAGAAAGTTTCTTCAACAAATGGTACTGGGAAAACTGGAAGCTACATACAAAATAATGAAACTGGACCATTTTCTTACACCATGCACAAAAGTAAACTCAGAATGGATTAAAGACCTAAATGTGAGACTTGAAACCATATAAATCCTAGAAGAAATCATAGGCAGTAATTTTTTTGACATTGGCCATAGCAACATTTTTCTAGATCTGTCTCCTTAGGCAAGAGAAACAAAAGCAAAAATAAACTATTGGGATTACCCCAAAATAAAATTTTCACAGTGAAGGAAACTACAACAAAGCCACAAGGCAACCTACAGAATGAGAGAAGATATTGCAAATGATATATCCAATAAGGGATTAATATCCAAAATATATAAATATCTTATACAGCTCAACATCAAAAAGCACAATTAATCTAATTAAAAATGGGCAGAGGACCTGAATAGACATGTTTTCAAAGAAGACATACAGAAGGCCAGCAGACTCATGAAAAGATGCTCAACATCACTGCACATCAGGGAAATGCAGATCAAAACCACAATGAGATACCACCTTACACCTGACAGAATTAGCCAAAATGAAAAAGACAAATAAGTTTTGGCAAGGATATAGAGGAAAGGAACCCGTGTGCACTGTTGGTGGGAATGTAAATTGGTGCAGCCACTGTGGACAACAGTGTGAATGTTCCTCAAAAAATTAAAAATAGAATACCATATGATCCAGTAATTCTACTACTGGGTATTTACCCAAAGAAAATGAGAACACTAATTCAAAAAGTTATGTGCATTCTTATGTTTATGCAGCATTATTTGCAATAACCAAGATATGAAAATGACCCAAGTGTCCACCCATAGATATATGGATAAAGAAGTAGAAAAGACTCTCAAATATAGAGAACAAACTGATGGTTGCCAGAGGGGACGTGGGTGACAGATAGGTAAAAAGATAAAGGGGATTGGGCACCTGGGTGGCTCAGTGGGTTAAAGCCTCTGCCTTCAGCTCAGGCCATGATCTCAGGGTCCTGGGATCGAGGCCCTCCTTGGGCTCTCTCCTTGGCAGGGAGCCTGCTTCCTCCTATCTCTTTGCCTACTTGTGATCTCTCTCTCTCTGTCAAATAGATAAATAAAATCTTTTTTAAAAAAAAAGATAAAGGGGATTAAGAGTATATTTATTGTGATAAGCACTGAGAAATGTATAGAAATGTTGAATCATGTTGTACACCTGAAACTAAAAGAATGCTGTATGTTAATTATACATCAATAATAAATTAATTAAAAAATAAAATTTACCTTGTCTTTACTTCTAGGTTTTTAGTCCCAATTCTGCCATGTGGAATAAATGCAAAGAATAACTCCACTTTCATTCACAGGACACCCCATCAAAGTTTTAAAACACCTATTTAGTGTTCCCTTAGACCTCTTTTTTCTTCTCTAACTTAACATCTGATTTTCTGAACTGTGGCCTATAGGCTATAGTTGTCAGATCCCTTGGTGACTAGTGATCATGTTCCCAGAGAGCACCAACATAGAATATTTTGATCATCACAGAAACTTCTGTTGGAGAGCCCAAGCTATAGTAATGGGGAAAGGCAAAATATTAGTCTTCATGGAGACCAGTCAACATACTGTGTTTCTCACCAGCCACGTTCACTAGCACGGATGTGGAGTTGGAGTAGATGAAACGTTGACACTGGCTTCATGGGTGGTTCTCAATCCCAGCTGCACATTAGGATCACATGGGTGAGCTACTGAAACCTTCGGAAGCTTTATCTCTATAGCAGAGATTCCTATTGAACATTATGAAAGTGAGGCTTGGGCATTGATTTATTTAAAATTCCTAACAGGATTCTAATGCATAGACTTATTTTAGAACCACTGAGTTAGAGCAGGAAGGGAAGGAAATGTGCAGAGAAGAGCTGAGGGATAGAGGAACTTGTCTAACAGTGGGCCACGGGTTCCACGAGGTACGGTGAAAGAGATTCATGGAGGGTGTTCAGATTGGGAGACACTCAAGGCTGATGGGTGATGAGGGATGAGCTAGGAATCTAGGGCTTTTTGGGTGATAAATACAAACCAGGAAAAGGGCACAATGAAGTTTGCCATGCTGGCCTAAATTAGTGCAGTCAGTAGAAATATAATGCAAACTGTATAGGTAATTGTAAACTTTTCTGTAGCCACATTGAAAAAAGGAAATGGATACAAGTGAACTTAATTTTAATAATATATTTTCTGTTACTTAATTTATGCAAAATATTACCATTTCAACATGCCATCAATATAAAAGGTATTAATGAGATATTTGATATCCTGTTTGATATTTTGTCTTTGGAGTTTGGTGTGGATATTATACTCACAACACATCTCAATTCAGAGCACACACATTTTAAATGCTCAGGAGCCACAGGGAGCTGGTGGGTATGATCTTGGACAATGTGGGTCTACGTGATGGTGACTGGAATGAAAATGTTGCATGATTTCTATGGGACTTTTCTTTGCAAAATACAAAGATACTGAAATATAAATCTTATGTATGTATTTGTAACCCTTTGTTAACTTGACGTATAGAATATAACCAGTTTAAAAATTACCTTGATAACATTGTGTTATTATTATCTACTCTACTGAGATAATTTTAAGGTCTACTTCATGTGCAATATTCTTTGCAATCACCCCCAAATTTGATATGCTCGACTTGGGCATCTTGATATAAGTTTGTAAAGACAAAGCTACAAAGTGCCCATCAGTTACAATGCTTTTATTATGATTGTCCAGCCAGGTGTGACTATATCCAATTAGGTTCTTATCTACCCCAATATAGTTAGTCCATAAGTGTCATGTGGGTCTTAGTCATACACTGACTTTTGTAACTGGCTTCTTTCACTTAGCGTAGTTTTCAAGGTTCATCCATGCAGTAGTGGCTATCAGTACGCCATTCCTTTTTATGGCCAAATAATTTCATCGTGTAGATGGACTGCATTTTGTTTATCCATGTATTAGTTGGTGGACATTAGGTTGTCTTCTCCTTTTTCGTCTTTGAACATTGCTGCTGTGATCATTCGTGGACAAATTTTTGTGTGCACATATGTTTTTATTTCTGTTGGATATCTGCCTTGGGGTGGAATTGCTGGATAGCAGCCTTCTTCTGTGCTCCGATCTCTGGAATGGTAAAGAGTTAGGGATTCTATTCTTACCTCCCTAAAATACTTTCTGTGATAAACCTAAATCTTTTGGATGTTTGTTTACCCCATTAATGACCCATGAGAAATTATTGCATATCAAGTACTGTTCCAGGTACTGGACAGCTTTGGTGGGCACTTTGGGTTCTGGATCTTTGAGGATCTAGACAGAACCTGACAGAGGGTAACTACTATATTCTGCAGCAGACATAATTGTAGACTACATTATGGAGGAAAGCAAAAGTAATACTTAACCTGCTTTTTCTTAGTTATCTAAATAAGCTGTCATCATTTCTTAACTCCTCTTATAAATGTTGTCTATAACCTTGCATAGGAGCTTCTTCTTTTCTTTGCTTATTTATGTGTTCATATTTGTATTCATTAATGTGCTCATCCATTCATTCAGTATGAATTTATTAAACACCTCCAGTCTGTCAATCACTATGCTAGACTTGATGGATATAAAGAGATTTAAGACATACATTTGTTGGAGAGAAATATGCATAAATAGCTTGTTAATACAATATGGTATTGATGAGATGTTCATAACCCATCTTGGGGTTACTGCAGAAAGCTTACTAAAAGGTAGAAATGTAGAACGTGGATATAGAGATAGGTTGGGGAACTTTCCAGGAAGAGGGTATTGTGTAAACAGGCACAGAAGAAAGAAATACCATAGTACATGTAGTTTAGTATTGCTGGATTATATAGTGCTTCTGGGATAAGGAGTCTTCAGAAGGAAAATATAATTGCTTAATATGTAGCCTGCCAGGAGGAATTAATCATTAAGAGAAGAAAAATATTGCAGTGATTTACAACTGCCCACTAAATAGCTGTGTGACATCGGACAAGCCCTTAACCTCTCTGTGCCTCATTTGTTATCAAATGTTGAGTGGGAAATAGACTTTATGGATGTTTTCTTTCTAAAGTGACACATGAGTTGCTAAAAAAAAATTTAAAGCCCTGAAGAACTTTCTAATATTGTCCCAAATATAGCTAAGTTTAGGCCAGATAAAACCATATGAAATGGAGGAGATATGTCATAAATTCGATTCCAGATTAAACAGATTGAAGTAAATGACTCTGAAATAAGGAAGCAGATGAATTTCAAACCTGGCTTGGTGCCCTCGTGATGCTGACGTCCTGCAGAAGAAAAGTTCCAAACCCCAATTTCAAATCTGTACTTACCCTTGCCCAGCTCCACCCTTCCTGATTCATGAAGAGGGCACATCTTTTTATCTGACCTCAAAGCCTCCCCTAACAGTTGTTTTGAAACATGTGGTGCATCTCTGCAGATTGTGGACTGTGGATTGTGAGCCTATCTGGCTATTGTACAGGACTCAGTACTTATTTCCTCATGGATAAAGTGGTGGCTATGTTCTTTAAAATTTGGATATTTTCATGTCTTTAAGATCATATAGGAGGCTCTGTGGGGGCATCACATTTTAGTCTTAGATGTGTGCTGGCAGTGGTCAGTAGTTTCTGTCTCCCTTTTTGAAAGATGTACAGCTTTCTTTTTTATTTTCCACTTACAACCTCTAGCTCAGGGCAGCTGCACACAAGCAAAGAGAACAGAAAGAGCCCCAACACCCCTTTAAGTTTGGCATGGGCCTCCTTCCAGAGCCTTTGTTTTCACCCATCACCCTATATTGACAAAGCTACAAGGAAGACCGGGGCGGGTAGCCCGGATGCCCAAATTAACTATCCCCAAATGATGGGCTCGGTCCTAAATGTACCCAACAAGCACGAGATGTAAAGATTTCTGATTCTTCCATCTAGTCAATCCACCTGAGAGGTTGTCTTCTTTAACAGTTATCCCATGAAAGAGGAACGACCAATCTATGACATGGAAATATGAACAGGGAAGAATGCATGATATAAACTGCAAGACACTAAATGTTAAGGGCACAGAGAGAACTAATGAAGGCACACTATGACATTAGAGAACAGGTTTCAATGAAGTAATGAAAGTCTACGTTCTCCAGTTGCTCTAGGATTATCTAGAAGGGCACCCTCCCTTACTGTGCTTCTTCGGAAAAGCCACTGCTAAAGTAGACCCATTGCCATTATGGAAGGGAGACCTTACCCTGGTGAAAGAGGAACATCTCAGTGCTGATGAGGCTGCCGTTCACTTACAAGTCACAGAAATTTCCTAAATTACCCTCTTGTCTGACCTCAAAATTTGGAACTTGCATAACCTCATGGAATTTGCATAGTGGCCGTTGTTCATGGAATGTAATTTCCGAAACTGAATTCCCAGGATAAGGCTGTGCTGGGAATTTAAAGTTTTCTTACAGGCACCACTTCCACATTTTATTTTCATCTGCTTCATAACTCTTTAGTTGTCCAGTGGTGGGATACCAAATTGCTGCAGTTTTATTGTTTCACATAAAATGTTTACATATGGGTAATGTGATTCATAAGTATATTACTAAGACAATAAAACTAGACCATCAATCCATAGGAAGTTCTATTTTTCTTTTGTAAAATAACATATCAGAAGAGAAACCCTCTGAGCAGTCGGTGTGCTCTCCTCCCTGGTGCTGTTTCAGCTGCTAATGGCTACAGCCGCCCAGCTAGCTCCTTTGACTCAAAGTGGCATCACATTTGTGATGTTACTTTTGTTGGAAAGCTCCCTGTAGGACCAGGCTGGGCCTAGACTCTAGCTGTAACCACATCCTTGCTTTTTTTCTTCCCTACCCTATCCTGCTTCTTTCACATCTGTACAAGTTCCTTATGAAATATACACCCTCTTTAAATCACTTGCATTAGGATCTTTATCTCAGGCCCACCTCAAGAGACCATATGTGATTACTACCAAATGAGGATAAATATAAAAAAATGTTAAATTAAAGCAATATTTTGGAAAAAGGACCTTCACAAAGTAACAAAGGATATCTGTTTAAATATATTAAAATATGCATAGATATTTGGAAATTTTGACGTATAGTGATAGTAATGGGAATATCGTATACAATTATTGACATTCAAGTAATACAAGCATAGTAAGTCAAAATTGGCCATATATGACTCCCATAAAGAACAAATGTGTACATCCATGAACTTAACATTTGATGATCATGACCGTGTCAGCTACATCCCATTTGACATTTACAGAAAGATATGTGGTAATGGATTGATGAATTCATTAGCATTATGAATCATGTAAAAACAGAATCTTTAATACATTTTACTAAGTGTTGACTAAAAACTGTTGGTTTGGAGAGGAGAAAGATTACAAATGTTTTAAATAGGGTTCTCAAAAGGCAGTGAAATTGAAATAATCAGATTTTACCCTAAATGATCAAAGGATGGAATGCAGATCTCTCTGTCATAGTGTCATCTCTCTGGACTCCATCTGTCCAGAGGAGTTTATGTAAGTCCAGAAAAGCACGAAACTCAGGAATGAACAGAAGGGGAAATGCCAAATGCTGAGTCAGACACCAGATGAGAAGTTCTGTTCTGATTTTTCAAAAGAAAAAGACAACAGATTTGAGATTGAGGCTCATTCATTTATTGATTCAACTCATATTTAAAGAGCACCTCTTCTGTTCTGGGGTCCTGTGCTTGTTGCTATGGTTACAGACATGAAAAGGCAGAAATGAGCTCCCAAGCCAAATATGCTGTTGTAATCATTCCTGGTCTGACTTCTCTGCTTTTTGCAAATGATTTCTGGAGTTTATAAGCTCTGTCTACATTTGTGTGGTTTCCTAGGGCTTTCAAATATTTAACAATGTCTAAACTGCCAGTTTGCCTTAAACTCTTCAGTTATTCATATTCCAGAATTGTCACAGATAAAAAAATGGATCTATTCCCTTTACTCTACAGTAACAGATAATTTAATGTGTGAGTATCCATCATTAAATTTTTCTGTATCTTAAATATTTTTCCCTGAAAAAATGAAAATGCTACTTAAATCTCTTAGAGTCTGATGCTAAATGTTAGTATCCACGTTGCAAAGTTCTTCAAGACTTCTGGGCACAAGAAGTTCCATGTTTGAGAGATTAGCCCATCTTGTGTTCTGCATTAGATTTTGGTTTCTTGATTTCTTTATTCTTTTTTTTTTTTAAGATTTATTTATTTGACAGAGAGAAACACAGCCAGAGAGGGAACACAAGCAGGGAGAGTAAGAGAGGAAGAAGCAGGCTTCCCGCCGAGCAGGGAGCCTGATGTAGGACTCGATCCCTGGTCTCCTGGATCATGACCTGAGCCGAAAGCAGTCGCTTAACCAACTGAGCCACCCAGGCGCCCCTCTTGATTTATTTATTCTGTTCAGTCCTTAACTGATCTGTAGTTCAGTAATTGCGGCAACTAATATCTGTGAATATCTTTCATGACATCTGATTTGTCACAGCTTTGGGAATTTTATCTTAGTAAATTCAATATATTTTAGTGTATACAGTTTTGCTGAGTACAGCACTTAGGATTCAGAATAATTAGCTAGAAGTTAACCTTTCAGAGAACAGGAGTTTGTTCTAGTGTGCTAATGTAGCTTGTTACATTTTGATGAATATTTTGACTAAATTTTGAGATAAATTGATAGAAATAAATTTCTCAAGTACTTTAAAGAAAATTACTTATGATGATTCTTTCATCTGTTAATGGAAGAGTGTTATTTTTCTCTTAATGATGTAAGGCTTTCATATCTTAATTTTTACATAGAAATATGTAAATGAAATTTGGACTTGGGGAACCACTTTGAATTTCCATAAGTGTCTTCCTTTTTGTAAAACCACACTGTCTGAGAAGAAGTCTCACACTGTTGTGCCTTAATTTAGAGTGTAAACAAATTTTTTATATAAATTATCTTCATCACTAGACTCTTACCAGTGTGTTTGTGCCTGTGTCAACTTAATTCTCATAGATACTCTTGGGATTTATGGATTGTTGGATTTTTAAAAGATCCATTTGGATCAAGTGGGTTCTCTATAGAAAAGTAGATACTTAATTGAAAAGAAAAGCAATATTTATCTTACATTACCAAGAATTCTTAATTTTCATCAGTCAGTCTCTGAGAAAGTTAACTGAGGAATAAATTATATTATTTAGCAACCTTTTATTCATTGTACCACATAGGTAAAAGCTTATATTCTGCAAATAATTCACATAATGAAACAATGAACATAAAGTATATATGTTAAGAATCATTAAAAATTCAAATAGTTATAATCTCATTTGTAGCTCATTTGTTAATTTCTAAGAAAATTAATTTTGAAGTAAATTATTAATTTCTTTTTTTAAAGATTTCATGTATTTATTTGTCAGAGAGAGAGAAAGAGTGAGCACAAGCAGATGAAGCATTAGGCAGAGGCTGAAGCAGGGTCCCCGCTGAGCAAGGAGCCCCATGCAGGACCTGATCCCAGGACCCTGGGATCATCACCTGAGCCAAACATAGATACTTAACTGAGGGATCCACCTAGGCATCCAAAATTATTAATTTCTAAGAGAAGCCTTAATAAACAAAACAGTTTAGGAGTATCTTGAAGTAGCAAAAATACATTACATTTTATAGATTCTATTCACTGTTTCTGTCGTACATACATTTTTAGTGTATTTACTGATTCATTGGTATCCTCTAAATACCTTGAATTTTTAATATGATTCATATTACTGGGGTTGGTCTTCTGGTGTGCATATCAGAAGACAAACATGAAAATGGCCAAAAATTAGCAGGCTTTTATCACTCCCCAAAAAGAATGCATTTTTCTTAGCAGGTGCAAAGTTGGAACTCTAAATTGAAACAACACTAAAATAACACATTTGATTATAGTGGATAATTTCTGCACTTTTTTTTCTTTTCTTTTTCTTTCTTTCTTTTTTTTTTTTTGAGAGAGAGAGAGAGATCAAGAGCTTGCCAGTGGGCAGGGGAGGGGCAGAGGGAGGAGGAGAAAGAGAATCTTTAACAGGTTCTATGTTGAGCATGGAGCCTGATACAGGGCTCCATCTCACAACCCTGAGATCGTGACCTGATCCAAAATCAAGAGTCAGACACTTAACTGACTGAGCCACTCAGGAGCTCCAACTTCTGCACTATTTTGTAATAAGTTTCTGCAAGTTTAAGATAAGATGTTGATAATTTTATTAATATCAGAATTTGATAGTCTGAGGGCCTATGATAAAACAAAAAAGAAAGAAAGAAAGAAAAAAACCCACTGACAACAAAAAAACTATACAAGGTACTGTGAGAAAATGAAAAAGAAATTAAAGTTGGTCATTTGCAATTTAATTGAGACAATATCTTGAATGCAAATGAAGAAGACATAAGACAAGTTCAGAGAAACATTAGAGATCATCTTTCTTGGTCTTCTAATTTTATGAAAGTGGAAACTAAAGCATACTGAGATAGTGATTTGTCCAAAGTCATGGTTAAATTGTGGCAGAGTTGGCTCCTAACTTACCCAGTCCCCTTTCCACTGCATGACACTGTCTCCCATGACAGAAAGACATGGGCTCATGCTAGTTAATAGTAATTGCTTAAGAAAAAGCAATAGAAAAAAATGGTGGACAGTAATCATATATGGGCTGAAATAATGTTAGTACATTCAAGACTATTTGGGAGAGGTAACACCGTTCTGGAACATCCATCTCAGACTTGCCAAGCTGGCATAAAAAGCTGCAACTCTATTTTTAGCAGTTATCCATCACTAGTAGAATAAGGCAAATGCTTCCAGTGAAATTTAATTATTGAATCAAATGTTTAAAAATTGTATACATGTTTAAATCTTGTTACAAAGGAAAGGGGTTGTATTTTTTCAGCCACAATATTCTCTTCGTCTTCCTTTTGATTTGATGTTGAGACTAGCTCATTTCATAGTCAAATCTGTGTGAAAATAACCCAGAAAGGGGGGGAAAAGGACTTTAACGGATCTCATTTGGCAATAGTATGAATCTAAATAGCACTGTGTTCTATTGAGTGACTTCCTCAACTTCTCTTTAGGGTTAGGGAATAGGTAATAGCTGAGTAAAATTTAATTGGTTTAATTCGTCCTCATTCTCTTTTCTATTTATATTATACAATAAATGAATCTATTCTTGATTTGTTTTAACCAGCTTGTTTTAATCTAAACTTAGGATAAGGTTTAGAATAAGAACATCATTTAAGGTGTGGGGGTCTTTTGCAGATTATAAATGTTTGTTTTATTTTGTGGGAAATGAATTATTATATGTATTTTATACCCTCATTAATATATACCACATATTTATAAATTATTAGGCTTTAAATTTTTTAAGCAATCATGAAATTACAGGAAGTTGGAAAAACAGTATAAGGAATTTTTGACCCCCCAAATCCATTTGGAGGCAAGTTGCCAACATGATACCGTAAGACCCCAATAGACAACAAAAGAACCATCAAAATCAGGAAATTAACACTGATGTATTACTGTCTTCTATTTCTCAATCACATTCAAGCTTTCCTAGTTGTTCTAATAATGTCTTTCACAGAAGAAAGATCCAGTTTAGAGTAACGCACTGCATTTAACCATCCTTTCTCTTTAGTCTCAGTAGGTTTCAGAAAGTCTTCAGTCTTTCCTCGAATCTTGTAAATTGGACACTTTTACTTATGGACCAGTTATTTTGTGGAATGTCCTTCCATTTGGGTAGTCTTGTTTTACCTTTTAATAAAATTAATGCATCTGTGGCAGAAATAGCACAGAAATGATACTGCTTTCTTCTCGTTGCATCTTGTCTGAGGTGCAGGATTTTGACCTGTCCAATCACCAACTATGTGCACTTTGATAACTAGGTTAAAGTGGTATCTGCTGGGTTTCTTCATAGGGCAATTACCCTCTCTTCTTTTGTAAATGAGAAGCAGTTCATGGTGAGGTACTTTATTTTATTTTTCAGATTTTTTGTATTTCTTTTAGAGAGAGAGAGAGAGACAGAGAGCGGGAGTGGGGGAGGGGCAGAGAGAGAGAGAGAGAGAGAGAGAGAGAAGCAGACTTGCCACTGAGCACAGAGCCTGCACAGGGCTCCATCTCAGAACCCTGAGATCATGCCTCAGCCAAAACCAAGAGTCAGACGCTTAACGGAGTGAGCCCCCAGGCACCTCTCACGGTGAGGTCCTTTAAGACAATGCAAACACCTCATTCCTCTTCAGATTTCAAGTTACTTACTTGTTTATGTCTTTATAGACATCATGGTCTAGTATTTTATTTAATGGACTAAAATGCATTACTATCTCTATTTAGTTTCATGCTAAAATTATTATGTTGTGGGAGCCACTTTGATTGTCTCTATATTCTTAGGATGTAGCTCCATTATTCTTTGAGCATGTCTTTACTGTTCAGCACAATAAAACATTCTCATCTCAAACTTTCCCTGCCGCATCCTAGTGTTGGTCATTAGTCCAAGGAATTTTTCCTTCTAGTGAGAAGAATATTTAGAAGCCAAGATTTGGGTGCTCATTGTTATTGGGGTGTCATTTCTTCCAAATTCTCAGAGGGCAAAACTAAGGAATATATAATAATAAATACACATGCACATATATATTTATTTCTTACTTGATCTAGACATATAGTTTTAAATCCATATATTAGTACCAATACCTTCAATTTCAGTCCATTACCATTGAGTTCTTTCTATTTTTTTTCAATTTCAATATTTGTTTCTCTCTTCTCTAACAGTGATGAACCCAGCTCCAATTATATGGATTATGTTTACTTATTTGATCATGCCCCTATATGTAACCAAGCTTCCATTGCCCATGCTACTCTCTGCCCAGCAGCATGTTCTCCTCACTCTTCTAGGCTGGACACACCACCCTAAATAGCTTTCCTACACAGATGTAGGAAGGAAACTTCCTTCAGTTCTGGGTACCCTGAGCCGGGCCATTCAGCTTCCCATACCCACACCTTGCTGGCCTGTTTGCCTACTTTGCTGTGCCCTACTTACTGGGTTCATGATTAGAATGTTCACGAAAAGAAAGGGAACCACCACTCATTAGGTTTTAAAATTAAGTGCCAAATTTCTAAAATATTTAAATAATTTAATGCATTATTATTTTAATTTAGTATATTGTTTTTGGCTTGGGTTTTTTTGTTGTTTTTTAAAAATATTTTATATTATTTGACACAGATATAGGGAATGCACAAGTAGGCAGAGCAGCAGGCAGAGGGAGAGGGAGAAGCAGGCTCTCCACTGAGCAGGGAGCATGATGCGGGGCTTGATTCCAAGACCATGGGATCATGACCTGAACCAAAGGCAGCTCCTTAACTGAGCAACTGAGGCACCCCAATTTAGTGTATTGTTAAAAGAGAACAAACAATGCTGAATTAAGAATAAACTTTGCTTGCAAGTTACTTGCAATACCATGGTAGAGAAAGCCTTGATCAATGGCTTAAAAGTGGTGGAGGTTGGCAAACACTATAATTTCAGCCAAAATTTTAGGGCCAATTTTCCCTCCTTCATTCTTTTTTGGTGGTGGTTCCTTTTCCATTATTTTGTTGTTGAGAAATGGTCCTAGATTCTGTGATTGCGAGGGACTTACCTTACTATACTGTCAATGTTAACACTCTTAAATAACATTTTCCTGGAGGTATTAAGTCATTTTAAGCCATTTATTACTTTACTAGGCCATAGAGTACCAAACATATTTGGAGTGAGAGATAAGGATTTACTTCCTCAAAACACGATTGCTAACAAATAAGGCAGGAGTATAATGAAGTTATCATCACACAGAAGACGGTCATGGTGGAACTCCAGAGGGAACAGCAGGGGGCATTTTTCTAGGACTCCAGCATTAACACTCTATCACGTCATGTCATTGATCAATAGTCACTTCTCTTCTGAGCTTCAGCATGCCTCTAAGATTTGTGCTAGCCTATTGGCTAAATGCAGAACACCTTTAATGAAACAAACCTGAACAGATCCCACACAATTTTTACAGTCTATCATTTCAAATTCTACTTTGGAGAGATTGTTTAATTTGATGAGTCGTTGATTTTATGAATCAAAATGAGTCCCTTAAAGCTTTCATGTTTTATCAGCTTGCTGCAATGGCTTTGCATGCTCAATGCAACCATCTTTTCTGAGTCTGGACACCTGGGAGGTGATTAGTGTCTCTTCTTGAACTGGTATGGCTACTTGTTTTGGTTGTTCATTCCATGATGGAGAGACTACTTTTTGACTTCTTACTGAATATCCCTCCTAAAAACTGCTGCTTTTATTTTACTGAAATGCTTGAGGTGATTTTTAAGGCATTTTCAAGGAAATGTTAATACTTAAAGAATGAATGACTTATTATTGTAATTGGGGCTGAAAGACCTAGATTTGGTTTTGTTTTGTTTTGTTTGTTTTTGTTTTTAGTGTCAGGTATAGGATATAGTGATTCATTACTTACATATAATACCCCATGCTCATCACAGGTGTCCTCCTTAATACCCATCACCCAGTTAACCCATCCCCCCACCAACCTCCTTTCCAGCAACCTTTATAGTTCTTTGTAGTTAAGAGTCTGTTTTATGGTTTGCCTCTACCCCCCATGTTCATCTGTTACTTTTTTTAAAGACTTATTTATTTGAGAGAGATTGTGTGTGATCAGGAGGAGGGCAGAGAGAGAAAGAGAATATTCAAGCAGCCTCTACACTCTCCAACTTGGGGCTCAATCTCAGGACCCTGAAATCATAACCCGAGCCGAAATCAAGAGTTGGCTACTTAGCCAACTGAGCCACCCAGGAATCCCTCATGTTATGTTTCTTAAATTCCACATATGAGTAAAATCATATGGCATTTGTCTTCCCCTGACTCACTTATTTGGCTTAGCATAGTACTCTCTAGCTCCATCCATATTGGCAAGATTTCATTCTTTCTGATGGCTGAGTAGTATTCCATTGTGTGTGTGTGTGTGTGTGTGTGTGTGTGTGTGCGCGCGCGCGCGGTGCGCGCATATTCTTTATCCATTCCTCAGCTGATGGACATTTGGAGTCTTTCCATAATTTGGTTATTGTTGATGGTGCTGCTATAAAAATTCAGATGTGTATATCTCTTAGAATCAGTACTTTTGTATCCTTTGGTAAATCCCTAGTAGTGCCAACTGCTGAGTCACAAGGTAGTTCTGTTTTCAACTTTTTGAGGAATCTTCATGTTTTCCAGAGTGGCTGCACCAGTTTACATTCCCACCAACAGTGTAAGAGGATTACTCTTTCTCTACATCCTCGGTGACATCTGTTCTTTCCTGTGTGGTTAATTTTAGTCATTCTGACCTGTATGAGGTGATATCTCATTGTGGTTTTGATTTGCATTTCCCTGATGATGAGTGATGTTAAGCATCTTTTCATGTGTCTGTTGGCCATCTCTGTCTTCTTTGGAAAAATGGGGAGACCTAGATTTGAATATGGACACAGTTACTTACTAGCAGTGTGGCCTCAGTTTCCTCATTTGTAAAATGGGATATTATCATTATCTCACAAAGTTTTCTTCTGAGCCTCAGTTAAAAGAAAATCAAAGTCATTTCAATAATTGAAAGTGCTGTGGAAATGTAGGCCACTATTAGTATCTTGTAAAAAAATGTTTAATGATAAAGCTTCATTAAGAAAAAAGTCAAATGAGAGTGAAGTAATAAAATTATTTTAATAACAGTTGACAGAATTTTGGTTTTGCAAATGTAAATTTGTTTTGTATTTAATGAATGCAAATATATTTGCTCTTTTCAAGTTTAGGTGGTTATTGTAAATTCCAAAAAGTTTCAAAAGTATTAATTCAAAAAGTTGTTGCCTTGTTTTAAAAGCAGGTTTAACCTCAAGGATGATATGCCTATTCATTCCCCAATGCATCTTTAAGAATCTATCAATGTAGGGCACCTGGAAGGCTCACTCAGTTAAGCGTTGAACTCTTGATTTTGGCTCAGGTTATGATCTCTGGGTCGTGAGATAGAGCCCCACGTGGGACTCTGTCCTGGACGTGAAGCCTGCTTGGGATTCTCTCTCTACCTCTGCTCTTCTTCCAGAGACCCACCCTCTCTAAAAAAAAAAGAGAAAGAAAGAAAGAAAAGAAAAAGAAAAAAGAAAGAGAGAATTAATATAAGGAGAGGTGTTAATACTTGCTCAAAATAAATTGAGTAGCTGGGGCACCTGAGTGGCTCAGTTGTTTAAGCAACTGCCTTCGGCTCAGGTCATGATCCCAGAGTCCTGGGATCGAGCCCCGCATTGGGCTCCCTGCTAAGCAGGAGGCCTGCTTCTCCCTCTCTCACTCCCCCTGCTTGTGTTCTCTCTCTCACTGTGTTTCTCTCTGTCAAATAAATAAAATCTTAAAATAAAGGGAAGCTACAGTTTTTTAAAAAAATAAATTGAGTAGCTGATTCCAATCGTTATGGGAGGTTACACAATAAACATAATAAACAGGAGTTAAGGTTGTTACTGAAACTTAAATTCCATGCCTTCTTTATTGATAACAGTTTCTAGATATTAAGAGTCACCCTCTTTTTCCTGGTACAATGAGGAAGATACCCCTACAAGTGAGATTTCCCTTAGAAATATAAATGTCTGTCACTAAAGGATAACTTCATTCAGTTTTCAGAGCTTCTTTTCAGTTTCTTAAAAATAGCCAGCCTGACATAATCCTTATGCCAAAGATGCATGTTGAAATCCAATGGGCCAAGGGATGTGGCCAGGGCACTATGAATGTCTGCTAGAAGGAAGAGAAAACAAATACTGTAACAGAAATCATTATCTAATTATTTATAACAGAGGTGAGGTAATGTCATAGTTGTAGGGTCACGAGGCTGCATGGAGAGGACAATGAGCATCAAAGGTACTTCTCTAGAATTCATCAGAAGAGAGAATACTGTAATTCATGTGATTGATGTTGAGTATCTAAATTGATATATTTCTGTAATGACTGAAGTCTAACAAACTATTTTAGTCTGAAGTAAGCAGCTTTTCAAAAACACAATGTTATATGTTCTGATCCTAAATTCATCAAATCATATCTTATCTGTAATTCGCTATTCCAGATGGACCTACCCTCAGGAAAGGAGGGTGCAAATGACCAATTTTCAGAGAAAGCTACAAATATGTGGTATTGGTATCACAACATATCAGACCTGTGGTTTGAGGCGGTCTCTTGGAGGCTTATTATCATGTTTTAAAATTCTTATCATCCCAGAGAAAACCAAACAGTTGTAAACTGAAGGGTCACTAAGCAGTATTTCACTTAAATTTGAATAACCACCAACACTCATCTTACCTGTCCCTTATTTTATAGAGGCTCCTGAGACTGTGATAATTTACTTAATATCAAATAGTTTGTGGGTGGACAGGCTGGGACTAGAACCTGTCCCTCCTGAAATTCAATTCAATATTTTGCAACAGCATATTAGGTAATATGTACTTGCCAATTTGGATAATCAGTGTTTCACTTTTGTACTATTGCAGGGTCATTGTTTAAGTACGCAGTGATCCACTTCCTGACCTTTAGAATTTTAAATTTAGAAATTCCTCAGACACCTTTAAAAAGTTGTAGAAAGGCATATAAATGCAGGCATTTAGAATACTTTGAATGCCAGAAGCCAAAATTGTACAAGTAAATGACAAGAGTTTAAAAAGAATGCCTTAACAACTGGCTGAATAAATCAACTAAAGTTGAAATGTTCATTTTACTTGTCTGTGGATTTTTTTCATCCTCCAAGTAAGGGACTCCTTAAGGGGAAACAGGGTAACATGTAAGGGCATACACCTCTTGCCACCGCTGGAGACAGATGCGCTGCATATTTATTTATTTATTTTGAAAGATTTATTTATTTATTTGAGAGAGAGAGAGAGAACATGTGCATAATGGGGAGAAGAGCAGAGGAGAGAATCCCAAGAAGAATCCCCACAGAGCACAGAGCCCTATGTGGGACTTGATCCAACGACCCTGAGATCATGACCTGAACTGAAACCAAGAGTCAGATCCTCAACTAACTGAGCCACCCAGATGCCTGCTGCATATTTATTAATATGCATTATATGTAACATAAAACCAAATTTTTTAATCTAAGAAGGCCTGTGGTTTGGAGTCAGAGAGCTCTGGTCATCCATATCTGGGCAGGCCTAGGGCATAACTTTCTGAGAAATTTCTGCAACAAAATAATGTCCCAGCCTCTGAAGTTGAATTTCGTGAAGGTGCTTCATGACTTTGGCTTATATTTTTCTTGCTGGAGAAATGGAATTTTTTTGTTTTCCCTCTTTTTTGGCACCAGCCCCAAGGCCCACTCATATCCTCCTGTGGCTACCCAAGGGCAGCTCCTTCTGCGTTTGGGAAGGAGGTAGAATCTCATTTTTCTTTATACATCTCCTATAAATCACTTGGCGTCCACAATTCATCCTGCTTGGGTATCGCAAGTGAAGAACGAATCCAAGCTCAGGGAGGTGGGGGAGATACAGACTCTTTTCAGATGCTCTGTCTGAATCACCCAGGCCCAAGGATGGGTGTCTGTGGCAGTGGGCCTTGCCCGGGGTGAAGGAGCCCCTGCTACTAAATTCAGAGCAGCTACAAAGAGCCCTGAGTCTGTTCTGGCCTCTGCCTGAGGGGAAACATCAACAGGTAACAGCACCCCTTGGACTCGTTCCTTCTGCCAGCGATGCCCTTTGCTGGCCATAAGCACTTGAAGGAAATGAGTAATGAGAGGACTGAGGGACAACAGAGGCCATGACGATTGATGTGGGCTGTTTCCTAGAAAGGTTAACAGAAATGGGAGGGCAGCAGTTACTCTTATGTTTTAATTTCGATTATTATTTTTATACTTAATACTCATATCTGTATTTATTGGATGAAGACAATGCACATAGCTAGATAAGCACTAGAACTAATGGTGGGTAAGAAACTTAAAAAAAAAACCCTTTCATAATGGAAAATTTCAAATGCATTCAGAGGGAGAGAGAATAGAATAATGAACCCCATGTTCCCATCACTCTGCTCCAACAATTATACAATTATCAATTCACAGCCAATTTTATTTGACCTGTACTCACGCTCCATCCCTCCTCAAATTGTCTGAAAGTAAATTCCAAACATGATGTTATTTGACCTGTACCCACTCTCATCCCTCCTCAAATGGTTTTGAAACAAATCTCTACTGGGCTTATCTTTGTTTTGCTCTTTAAATAATTTTAATAAAATTGCTATATCTAAAACTTAACTCGTTAGCATTGTATAATGTTCAATCTGTGTTTACAGTTTATTATTTTCTCCATAGTTAGTGTGCTTGAATAAATGTCCATATGAGATTCACCCATTGCATTAGGCTGATATGGCCTATTAAAGTCTCTTTTAGTTGTATGGTTCTCAGTCTCTCTCTCTTTTCTCTGAACTTTCTGTCTTTGTGTTCTTATTTAAAAAAAAAAGACAGTTTGGGGGTGCCTGGGTGGCTCAGTCATTAAGCGTCTGCCTTTGGCTCAGGTCATGATCCCGGAGTATTGGGATGGAGGAGTACCGCATCAGGCTCCCTGCTTGGCAGGAAGCCCGCTTCTCCCTCTCTCACTTCCTCTGCTTGTGTTCCCTCTCTAGCTGTGTTTCTCTCTGTCAAATAAATAAATAAAATCTTAAAAGAAAAAAACAAAACAGTTTAGGGGTACCTGGGTGGCTCACTTGGTTGAACATCCAACTCTTGATTTTTGACTCAGGTTATGATCTCATGGTTGTGGGATTGAGCCTTGTGTCAGGCTTAGTGCTCAGCATGGAGCCTGTTTGGGATTCTGTCTCTCCCTCTGCCTCTCCCTACCTCATGCCTTCCTCTCTAAAATAAATAAATCTCCAGGCACCTGGGTAGCTCAGTCTGTTAAGCATCTGCCTTCACTCAGGTCATGATCCCAGAATCCTGGGGTTGAGCCCAGGTCAATTTCCCTGCTGCTTCTCCCTTTCCCTCTGCCTGCCGCTCTGCCTACTTGTGATCCCTCTGTCTCTTTCTGATAAGTAAATAAAATCTTTAAAAATAAATAACTAAATAACTAAATAAGTAAATAAATAAATATTTTAGGAATTGTTTTGTTTTAAAACAAAATATTGTCATTTAAGTTCGTATATCAGTGTCTCATGATTGGTTTATTTGACACATGATTTTGTGCTGAACCATCCTGTCCCTTTCTACTACCCCATGCTCCGGGAATGCTGTGATTTTTTCACTCTGTGGATATCCCTGGCTTATGCTTGATCATGCCATTCTTTTCATCTGACTCTGCATTGTCATATTCTAATTATTTTGGCTTATAGTTATTGATTAAACTTTGTAGTAATCCTCTCATTTTGTGAATGGGCAAAAGCAGTACATCAAAGCAGGTTGCCATAGTGGGTATACCTGCAGGCTTTTGGCAGGGCTGGGACCTGAGTCTGGAACCTGGGAACGCTAGCTCCCCATATCTCTTGGGCATGGGCTTCATTGCACTTAGCTCTCAGTTCCTTCAGCCCTTAAGTGCATGTGACAATATTGATGTCAGCTGCCTTTGAGCAGTGTTGTCAGGTTAAATGAGGTACTTGAAATTGTTAGCTTGGTGCTCCCCACACAGTGAGCATCGGTAAATGTGAAGGTAATAATGGGTGCTCCATATTTGGTGTGTTATATATATGTGTATATACTAAAAAAAAAAAAAGACTGGGAATGGAGCCCCCATTACCATTACCCATTACCATTATACATGTGTGTGTATGTATGTGCGTATACATATATATGTGTGTATGTATATGTATATTTTTGTTTTTTAGATTTTTATATTTAAAAATTTTTAAAGTTTTAGATTTCCAGAGTAATTGAGCAGATAGTACGTAGAGTTTCACATACCCACTCCACACCCACCCTCCCATTTCCTTTATTTCCTATGTGAACATCTTGCATTAGTGTGGTTCCATTGTTACAATTAATGAACTAATATTGATATACCATTATTAACAATACTCCATAGTTTTCATTAGGACACAGTCTCTGTTTGTAGAGTTCTCTGGGTTTTGACAAATGCACGATGTTATGTATCCATTGTTATGATTTCAAACGGGACAATCTCACCGCCCTAAAAATCCCCTGTGCTCCGATCTATTCATCACTACTGCTCCCGCCCGACCAGTGCTGACAGCGACAAGTCAATTTTTCTAGTTCCATAATTTTGCCTTTTGCAAAATGTCATATATTTGGAGTCATGGACTATGTAGTATTTTCAGACTGGCTTCTTCCATTGAGCAATATGTTTTAAAGTTCCATTTTTTTAAAATGTATATGATATACAGTTAATGCAAAGCATTACGCAATGCCTGTTCTTTGTGAAGACATGGGAGCTGCTTATGATATTCGTCCATGTTAAGGACAATTTGTCCCTTCGTTGGAGGGCTTTTCCTTTCTGCGTTGAGCAGACAATAGGAAGTGAAACTATGAGGCATCTGGATGCTCTATTTATAAGCACACTGGGGTTCTAGCTGAGGCTTATGTATGTGTAGTGCAGCGGTTCATACAGCTGGCCCATAAATGGGCTGCCCTCAGAAAATGCAGATTCTTTTGGTCCTCGGAGTGTCTAATTCTACAGGGTCAGAATGAGGCCTTGGCTCGTTCTGGGCTCCCCAGGTAATATTTAGGGAGAGACATTTCTTTGGCATCAGAGGATTTGGCTTTGAGGCTTCACTCTTCATGAAAGTGCCAGATATTTATTTGGGTCCTTCCATGTGCCAGACCCTGCAGTACGCTCTGGGTTTATATAATTGTTAAGTTCAGTGATCACACTTTTTATTCTAATGAGCTCATACTCGAGAGGAGGCAGACATTAACCAAAGAATCACACAAATCAATGTTATTCATCAATTATGCTAAGTGCTGAGAAGGAAAATACCAAATGCTAAGAAAGAGTATAACAGAAGGGTCTGACTTACTCTGGAATGGGGTCAGTGGTTTGCTTTTCTCTGAGAAAATGACCTTGAACTGAGATATTACCCATGAAGTGAGGGCAGGATGTCTGCCACACAAGGCCAGTATAGTTTGGAACACATAAGGCCAGTATAGTTTGGAACACTGGGAACAGTTGGGGACCTAATCCCTTGGGATCTGTCCTTCCCCAGATCAACAGCTGGGGCACTGGTTCTCCAGCCACCCTCTTACTCAACTGGAGAAAAATTTCTTGCAAGTCTCTAAAACATATTTAATAATTTTGCCCTTCATATTTATCAGAAGCTCACTCAGGTTATAAATAGGCCTCCCTTGAAGAATGTTAGAATTTGACTTACTTGTGGCTCTGAAGGCTTCTCTACGGGGTGCATGGGTGGCTCAGTCAGTCGAGTGTCTATCTTCAGCTCAGGTCATGATCCCAGGGTCCTGGGATCAAATCCCACATCAGGCTCCTTGCTCAGTTGGGAGCCTGCTTCTCCCTCTCCCTCTTCCCATGCTTGTCAAATAAATAAAATATGTTTTAAAAAGTCTCCTCTATATTTGGGGAGAGCCAGTTCATTTCCTGAAAGCTATGCAGAGATGAGAAAAACATCTGACTTTGGATCCCAACTACTTAAGAATTGTGGGATGCTTGCACATTTGTCACCTGTTGTTACTGGAAGTCTCATTTCAATGTCACTGTGGCTTTACAGATATGCATTACTGTGACTGTTGCACACATGTGAAAACAAAAGCTGAGAGAAGTGCAGAGTTACACCGTGTGATCTGTGCAGAGGCAAGTGCAGCGGTTTGCTCTAAGGAAGGAGTCAGGGGCAGCTAGGACTGTTATTACTATCATTGTGTCCATTTTGAGCCCCTACTATGTGCTCGTATCTAGAAGATAAATGACCCTGGCACACCAATTTCCCAGCAGCTCACTTCTTCAGGAAGTACAGTTCTGCAGGGGACTCCCTGAGTTTCTTCTCCTTCTCTCCAAAGGCGAACAAGGTCTCTTCAGAAATCTATAGCTCAGCCCAAAGGAGAGACTTCTGAGGCAAAGCAAAATGAATTGTCCTAAAGGCATTTCTGATATTAAGAATTCTCTCCATTTTAGCTGGAATAATGTTCTATCTCTTGATGGATATCTTTTTCAGTATGAACCATATTTTTTCTCTCCATCTTATTTTATGCTCTCCACCTGAAATTGTACCACATGGTAAGCTCTGTAATAAAGCAAAGTTTTTGTTTTAGTTTTTCCTATATACTGGGGGCAACAGGTGAAAATGTAGAATTATTTTAGAGGTAGCAGGACCTCTTACTTCCCTCCCCAAAAGGCTTCTTCCTATTTTGTTGTAGTGCCTGAAGTTTCTAAGAGTCACTCCTTGGAATTTATAAGGTCTTATATATAAAAAGCCCCTGTTAAAAAAACATGCTTCCTAAAAAAAAGTAACCTATTAGCATTTATTAAGGGCTAAGTGTTAATTATAATCATAATGTTTGAAAGTTATGGCTCATCGATTTATTACTAAGAAGCCAAAAGCTTCTAGATATGTCTGGATCCAAGGACAGAGCCAAAGTTTGAAAGATTCTAATAATGCAAAAAAAAAAAATCAACAAATTATGCACTCCTTCCTGCCTATCCTTTATTTCATCCAGAACTGCTATTATTTCATGACATATTTAAGTGTTAATCATGCTGGATACTGTGAGGCCAACAAAGATGGTCTAAAATATAGTAGGTTGGCTCTCTTTTTAGAGCTTTATGGGAGAATTGGTTTTCTTCTTTGCTCTTTTTTGAGAATTTTGCTTAGCGGTTGGGTCTGTCCTAATGCTACAGTAGTTGGCTTCAGCTTGGAACTGTGGTTTTGTATATTGCCATGGAACCTCATGTTTAACCAAGAAGTTTTTTGTATACGTCCTTTTCGTTGATTTTGGTTATGTTTTGTACTCTAATAAATTAACTTGACTTTCTCTTCAAGAAATTAAGGTGTATTTACAGTCCAGATTTTGTCATATTGAATTCCAAGTCTATTAGTTGGCTGAGTCTTTCCATGACCTTGTTAAATTGTCCACAAAGGTAGTGGATTTCTGATGAATTAAGTAGGTATTTATTGTCTCCAGCAGGAAAATAGAGGAAGAAATGTCTTTGCATTTCCACATCACCTGACATCATTATTCTAACTTTATTTATTAACTTTATTTTGCCATGTGTGAAACCCATGATGAAGTCTGCCTCTCTTTGCTCTAGTTTGGCTCTCAAATAAAATATTAGTTTGTTAGTTCATTTTAATGGGTCATATGCAAGTTCTGCTCTGATGCTAGGATTCTGACCTGATGGGAAATGGATGAAATATGTGTTGGTGAAGGAAATAGAAATCCAGAGCATGGAAGGAGGACCAGACTGCTTAGGTGGGATGCCAACGTTGATGATGCCTACTTAGCTTAAGTACCTAAGAAGCTTTAGTTTCCAACATGTGGTTTGGACATGGAGGGTAGAAGTGGTGAAGGCATAGGAAGTACGATATAAAGACCAAATTCTTCTGGTTCGCAGCTTTATTTTTAGAACAGCCTAGAGTAGGAAGGAAAGCGAATAAAAGGAAACAACTTCTTATCTGAACAGAACTTCAACAGTCCTGCTTATAAAGGTCAGTCTCCTGCCAGGTGTGTTCTTGGGATTTATCACATATTAACTTGGTTCAGCTTAAGAAATGCTCAGCAATCTGAGAAGCCAGGCACATCTCAGTTGGAAAGACTTATGGGACTTAGACTGTAAGTCTAAGCAAGATTTGAGGAACTTATTCCAAACTAGAGGAAAGGATCCTCTAGTCTAGCAATCTTCTAGCCATAGGTATTAAACCCCCTGTGTCAGAAACTGATGTATATTAAAATGCAGATCCCTGGGCCCTACCTGAGGCTTACTGGAGCAAAAGTTCTATGGGATAAAGTCTAAGAATCCGCATATTCACAAACATAGGTTCTTAGAAGGTTCTTATTCACAACTAAGACAGATGCTTGTCCTTGGAGACATGTCAAACCCATCACTTGGGAATGAAGGTAAAAAGAACTTTGAACTTGCAGCTCAGATGGGCTGAGTTATTTTCAGTAGATCTTCTTATTCTAAATAAAATAATAGTCACAACCTCCACCAGTGACATAATTTCCTATTGTTCTTAAATCCTGATATGTTCTGGAGAAGTTGCATTTTTTCCCTCAAATTCTCTCCAATAAATAAATGTGATGAGGTTCAGAGTGTGCTTGTAATACTTATATTGGAATGTAATCTAATAGAGTAAAATGTCATGCAGCTCTTTAGATGACCTCTGTTTGGATAATATAGAGGGACAAACGGATTTGTGTCTCTGTACTTATATACTATATATTAAGTTTCATATATTATTTCTGTGTTGCATTATTTAATAAACATGGGCTATGCACTGTCCCAGTGCTTTTATTATAATCTAATGTAATATTAATTCATACTTATTTAATTTTGATAGCAAAGTAGAATTGAAGTAGCAATGAGGTATATCATGATCTGATATTGAAGACACTTTGCCCATCTGCTTTGCACTGGTAATTAGTACATAGAGAATAAGCTTTGGATTCAGTCATTGGTCCCAGCTTTTCCCCTTGCTGGTTGTATGACCTTGAACATTATTTAACTTCTCTGAATCTCTGCTTTCTCACCTATAAGAGGACAATAGTATATTCTTCTAAAATATAGAAAATCACCTTAGTCCAATGTCTGAAATATACCAGATGCTCAGGAAATGTGATGCCCTTTATTGCACTAGAAGAAAGAGTCAGGTGGCATTTTGTAGCTTCTGTATGTTCAGCTATAGTCTATTATTGAGCTGGGACTATTTCACACTTCTTTTCTTTCTTATCCTTATAATTGTCCTTTATTCATAATGCAGCCATCTCCTTCCATAAGAACAATGAAGCATGGTATCAACCACACTCTGTTATTAATTTTGCACAAAGCCTACTGACAGTGACCTTTCCAAGAAGTAGCATTCACTCCTTTGCCTTAAAAAAAAATGTCTCACGAAGGTTCTCCAACGGGCGTGAGCATTAGTCTTAGTCCTTCTACTGCTTCCGTGTGGCGGCGTCATCAGTAATATGTACATTTGCGGTTTGGCTTGGGTCTGTTTCTCTGCTTTGTTCAAAAGGTACCAGTGACCTTCTTAATTAGCTGGGTTGCAGATGACTGAGCTTGCATGTATGAGGGCCAGTGAGAAAGTAAATCTCCCCTATTTCTGTCCAGACAGTCTCGAGGAGTCAGGAAAAATGCCACTGAAAGTCCATAAATCTTCTATCTTCCCTCCCAAAGGGATGTGAGAAACAGATCTTCTGTCTTTATATATGACAGCATTCCTGAATGTGTGGGGAGGGTTTCGGATGTCAAATTTTTCTGCCAAGATCGCAGGTGGCAAGAATTAGCATCCTGCAGTTAGGAGCAAAATTAGATTTGGACTGGTAAAGTAAGCATAGATATGTCTGGCATATGTAAATCACCTGAGCTCTTTAAATGAGCTGTGGATAGGTTGGTTGTGTGTCTCAGACTGAACACCTACAATGAGCAGGAGAATCAAAGCAGGCGGGAGAACAAGCTCTCGACTACATCTAAGCCATAAGAGGAGAGAGAGAAATTAAGATCATGGAGTCATTCATCTTATTCCACTTCTAAAAGGGCCCTTTCATCATTTCCAAAAGTAGAGAGAAAGCAGGTGAGCTTCTTCAAGTGGTGAAACCAGCTGTTAACACAGAAAGCACATGTTAGGGGAAGCTGTGCTATCTGGGTGCAGGCCAGGACTATTAGAGATCTCTAGATGAGTGAGAGAGAGGTTGGCAGAGGTTAGGAGAGGCTATTCTGTCTGCTAATCAGCATTCCAGGACTCCCCAGAAGGCTGAAATACGGCAAGCCAGAGCAAAGGTCCCTGAGCCTGGGAAAAGACTGGCAATTTGGATTCTAAAATTCTGCGAGGTCTAACACTCCAGCAGGCCCATGTGAAATGGCTACTGGTTTCACTGGTGAGGTGAAGCAGTCTCCTGTGAATTGCTTCTCAGGTCTGGGGCGAGTGATTGAGAGTGAACATCAAGAAAGCTTGACAGCAATTTGACTTTGCATGACATCCAAGGGTGGACCCAATGGGCTTATATTGTGTGTCTTGGACTTTGGATATTTTATTTTTGTTTTTATTTTTAAATACAAATTGCACAGAAGATTATCCCTTCATCACAGATTGTTTCTCTGGCCACTGATGTTTTCTGCCTTATATCCATCCTCACTATTCACATCCTTACACAGAGAAGCTCACAACTTTTAGGTCTCAGGATCTTCCCTCCTCAAGGCACATCTCCGACTCTGTACTCAGTTCCAAAGTGTATGTATATGTGGATTTTCCCAAACCACCAAGCAAATCTCCTGCACCAGGTTGGTGCTCTGTAATTCTGTCCAACTCTGTTGGACAACTGTCTACTGTCTAGGAAACTGTCTACCTTGAGATCAGGTCAGATTTCACAGGTTGAGGGCTCAGTCCTACAAGACCCTTCCCCACTTCAGATGTCACCTGAAAGTCCAGTTTATCACCTGTGGTTCTGACTGAATAGCTATAGGTTGGAAGCTCCAATGACTCCCTCCTTGGGTTTGATTCTACTGAAGTGGCTCACGGAACTTAGAGAAGCATTTTACTTGCTAAATTACTAGTTTATTTTTTTTTTCTATTTTATTTATTTATTTATTTGACAGAGAGAAACACAGCCAGAGAGGGAACACAAGCAGGGGGGGTGAGAGAGGGAGAAGCAGGCTTCCCACCGAGCAGGGAGCCCGATGTGGGGCTTGATCCCGGGTCTCCGGGATCATGACCTGAGCCGAAGGCAGTCGCTTAACCAACTGAGCCACCCAGGCGCCCCTAAATTACTAGTTTATTATAAAAGTATGTATCAGGAACAGCCACGTGGAGGAGATGCATAGAGCATGGTATGGGGTAAGGGCATAGAGCATCCATGGCTTCTCCAGGTCCACCATTCTCCCTGAACCCCCATGTGTCCACCAACCTAGAACTTCCCACAACCTCGTCCTTTTGGGGTTTCATGAGGCTTATTACATAGGCATGATTGACTGAATCATGACCATTGGCAATATGTCAATCTTCAGGCTCTTCCCCACCCCAGAGGTCAGAGGGGTGAGACTGGAAATTCCAACGCCCTAATCACTGGTTTGGTTCCCAGTTGATATCCAGCCCTTGATCTCAGGTGCTTCCCAAAAGTCAACACATTGACATAACAATGGGCACAACTGGGACACCTGGCTGCCTCAGTCAGTAAAGCTTGTGACTCTTGATTTCAGTACATCTGTATCTTTGGGGTAAATACCCAGTAGTGCAATTGCAGGGTCATATGGTAACTCTATTTTTAATTTTTTAAGGAATCTCCACACTGTTTTCCAAAGCGGCTACACCAACTTGCATTCCCACCAACAGTGTAAGAGGGTTCCCTTTTCTCCACAGCCTCTCCAACACTTGTTGTTTCCTGTCTTGTTAATTTTGGCCATTCTGACTGGTGTAAGGTGGTATCTCGGTGTGGTTTTGATTTGAATTTCCCTAATAGCTAGTGATGATGAATATTTTTTCATGTGTCTGTTAGCTATTTGTATATCTTCTATGGAGAAGTGCCTCTTCATGTCTCCTGCCCATTTTTTGATGTGATCATCTTCTTTATGGATGTTGAGTTTGAGTAGTTCTTTATAGATCTTGGATACCAGCCCTTTGTCTGTGGTGTCATTTGCAATTATCCTCTCCCATTCCGTGGATTGTCTCTTTGTTTTGTTGACTGTTTCCTTTGCTGTGCAGAAGCTTTCTATTTTGATGAAGTCCCAAAAGTTTATTTTTGCTTTTGTCTCCTTTGCCTTTGGAGATGTGTCTTGAAAGAAGTTGCTGTGGCCGATGTCAAAGTGGTTACTGCCTATTTCAGGGTTGTAAGTTAGAACCCTATATTTGGTGTAGAGATTACTTAATAAAAATATTAATTTAGAAAGACCCCTTTAGGGGCACCTGGGTGGCTCAGTTGGTTAAGCGACTGCCTTCGGCTCAGGTCATGATCCCGGAGATTGGGGATTGAGCCCCACATCAGGCTCCCTTCGGCGGGAAGCCTGCTTCTCCCTCTCTCACTCCCCCTGCTTGTGTTCCCTCTCTCACTGTGTTTCTCGCTGTCAAATAAATAAAATCTTTAAAAAAAAAAACTTTTTTTAAAAGACCCCTTTAGGAAATTCCAAGAATTTTAGGAGATCTGTGCCAGAAATGAGACAATCTAAATATATATTTCTTCAAATCACAATATCACCTATATGAATGCCGAGTGCTGACTTGACAGCAAAAACATTTATTTTGAAGTTTTCAAGAATATGACCCTTAATGAGGCAACAACCAGAAAAAAAATTTTTTAAGGTTGATATGACTAAAAAAATGTGACAGAAGTAGTAGCAGGCCTGGCTGGAAAACTGGGTTCTCCTGAGGAGGTTAGTGAGATGATCTCTGATGGTGAAAATTGTTTTGCAAGCAGTTTCTTGATGGCTGTTTAGTCATACAGATGGCTGTTGAGTTACTCCAAGATCTGTGAGGTAGATGCAGGCAATAGCTTCAACATCTTATCAACGCAAGTTCTATGGTTAAAAAAAAAGATTGAACTAATTACAGGTGATATGTAACATTTATTCATTTTTTGGAAAAGGACCCAAATGTACATATTTCAGTCAGAATTGTAAGCCATGTGGCACCACTCTAGTTATATGAAGTGGACCAATTTTTGTACAATTACTAATCTTTGTGGCATTTAACTTGGCCAGCCTGGGGGTTACACAGCCCTCATTGACGGAGTTCCCACCCTTTGCTTAGGTCTTCAAATGTCTCCGGAAGCAGTGTTGAGAGGAATGAGGACTTTGACCCACCTGGACACGGGTCGCCATGTTTACCAAGCTAACAATGTCTTAACACATCCAAGAAAACTTTTCTCCATACAGGAATGATTTCCCATTGCGCCTCAAACTTCTCTCCATCCCACTAGTGAAGAGGAATGCTCCCCCCCACCCCTGAGGTAGTAGAGGACAGTTATGTCCCCGCCAAAAGACAGCTTTTCACACTCATGCTTTCCTCGAGAGAATGTAAAACTAATTGGTGTGCAGCATGAGAGCATGACGTTTGGCGGAATTGGCAGGTGTGAACGTACTTTCTTCACACCTCACAGTCATCCAGGGAGAAGTGACAGAGATGTCCTGATCTGAGCTGTTTCCCTTTGCACAGTGCTGGCCGCTGCAGAATGCTCTATACCAACAGAGAAGATATGCGCTGCTGTGGGAAGAACCAATGTGCGATTTGGTTCTGGCAACAGATCCTCATGACATCGTGCTGGAAAAGTAACTCATAAACTTTGATCTTGTACAAATTCGAGCATTCTGAGATAAAGTGGTTTGATTACTATTATGTCACATGGAGAGGGACTTTTGAAGAATGGCTTTAAAAGGATCTGTAGGTCAATATGAAAATGAAATAAAATGTTTCAGTTTATTTTTTTCAAATTATTTATTTATTTATTTGAGAGAGAGAGAGAATGAGTGGCAGAGGGCAGAGGGAGAGAGAGTGAGAGGAAGAAGTAGACTCCCTACTGAGCAGGAAGCCTTATGTGGGGCTCAATCCCAGGACCCAGAGATTGTAACCTGAGCCAAAGGCAGATGCTTAACCCACTGAGCCACCCAGGTGCCCTCAAATGCTTCACTTTGATGAAAAAATTCCACTTGGAGGAGAATATATTCAACCACTTAAAGGTGTTTATGTGCATGCATGCTTATGTGTGCATGTGTGTTGTAGAGAAAGAGAAAATCCACTTAGGATAACGTGTATAGAATCTATTAAAAACTGTATAGCTGAGGCATAGCCCTTAATTTTGTAAATGTAAAAAAAAAAAAATCAAAGCAAGTGTGCATCAGTGTGAGTGAAAAACGAGAGCTGGAAAATATCAATGTGAGTTATGACATCAATAGACCAATGAATTGCCAATGACCCAGAGGTCCTATGAGACTTGGCTGGCAATTATAAAAGTTTTTCCTGGTGTAGTAATTCGACGTGGTTATTAACCATGCATACTGAAATTTGATGGGCTAAACCAAAATAAAACAAACAAAAAAAACGGTTCTAAAATAACTTTCACGTTAAATTGTTTCCTCCATGATGCTTTAAGAACAAAAACAAAACCAAAAAGTCCACAGAAAACAAACTCATGATGAGCTGAGGTAAGAGATTTTTATACCAAACACAGGTGACTAAACTGCAAGTGTGAAGCCTTCTGTTTTTAGTGGATTCTGACATTCTTTACTGCTCTCATTCCCAGTATCCAGTTAATACATTCTCCAGTTGGCTGGTTCTTGTGCTGTGAATCACATTTCACGATGTCAGCAAACAATGGCATGAACTTAAGGAGTAAAACAAAATCAACTTAGAGAAAATGGACATAAAAACCCTGAAGTCCAGAAGGAGTCTAATCCCTTAGAAAATGAGAGGCAATAAAAGAGGAGTTAAAATTACAAGATGACGCTGCAGGTTGTTTCTTGGCTATCTAAGTGCAGAGTCTTATTTGTATTTGTATCTATGGGATTGTGAAAAACAAATGACCGGTCAGTGAATTAAATGGAAAAAAAGGTGTTGGCTCTTTGCATGAAATAGGTGTATATTGGGGCACCTGGGTGGCTCAGTCATTAAGTGAATGCCTTCGGCACAGGACATGATCCCGGAGTCCCGGGATAGAGCCCCGCATCGAGCCCCGCATCGGGCTCCCTGCTCAGCAGGAAGCCTGCTTCTCCCACTCTCACTCCCCCTGTCTGTGTTCCCTCTCTGGCTGTGTTTCTCTCTGTCAAATAAATAAATAAAATTAAAAAAAAGAAATAAGTATATATCAATTTTATATTGATATATATGTATATATAATGTATATTTAATTCAGCATATATATGTCCATCTGTATACAGAAATATATTTTGAAATTTTCAAAGGTTTCCAATTATATTATATTCTCAAATGCTTATTTCATATGCATTAAGTAAATATATATATTATTAAGTAACATTATATATTAAGTATTTATTTTTAAGTCTGACCATTACTTTCATTAATCAGAGAGTAGAGCAGAATTCTATATGATATGTAAATAAATGTGCCACAGAATAACATTTTGTGTACCCTCCTTATATTTTTAAGTGTGCTTTCCCTGATATCAAAATACATGAAGTATTTTTTTAAGTTATATGAACACTGTCTATCTTTTAGAGCAATCCATTCTATTGTCCTAAAGATATATAAGGATCAAAAAACAGAGTAATAGTTTTTAAAGTAGGTTTTATCCCTTTGTAGTATCTTCTCTACTTGAAACATTAATTCATATAAATTTTCTGAGCATTCCCAATCATAGAAGTATTTTTAAAAATTAAATTATGTTAAAACAATTGAATTCCCAGGGAAGGAAAACATAAATGGAAAATGAAAAAAAGGTGTGCATTTCCTTTCCATCTGTCATTCTTTTCACTCTTCCTTGCTGAATCACCATTACATTTGATACCATTATGATACCATTACTTTATGAGTAATTTAAAAATAAAATACAATATCTGGTTTTGGAATATTAGAGAATGGAGGCCAGAGGGAAGCAGTCTTCTCTCAATCAATAGGAAAGGTGGAAACTTCATCAATGCTATGTGGTAACATTTATGTTTCATCACTAGCAATTTCTCAGTGTCATAAGATTTCGCCAATGGATATAAATCCTCTCCCTTGCTTTCGTTGTCAATCAAAAATAGCATCCTGGCATTTCATTTTATGTTTCACAGGCTAGAAATTTTTAGCAACCTGAGGACATGTGACTTGAAAACATCAGCAGCGCTGAGAATTATATTCTCTCCCAGTCTTCATGGCTAAGGGGATTTAGAGTTGAACAATTCCCAGTGCAGCGTAGACAGCCGAAAAATATTAAATTCACAGACTGAGTTTTTGCCATTGAAAACTGACTTTGGAGGTTTTTCAGAGGGTGTGGAGGAAGGGCATTGACAAATCTAGGAGTCTGGAGTCAGCAGAAATTGTTCTATCTTCCCCTCACTGAGGTTTTTCTAAGTAAAGTCGTTAATTAAAATCTTAGGATCTCAACTCCTGCATCTGTAAAGTGAAAGGTTTGAGTAGATAAACTCTGAGTAAGGTCTTTTAAAAATTTCATCCTTGCATGACACTATCCATCATTACATAGATGTATAATATAATCCTGTGGAATCTCCAGATTTCCTAAATATAATTCTCGAGAGCTCTTTCGAAGGCTGTGTTGTTTTCTGTGACTTTGTTATTTCTGGGTGTCTGTGACTTCTGACTTTTTACTGATGCATTCTGAATGAGAACTTTGAGCAGAGATGTCGAAGTGCAATGCTTATGACCCAAGGAAGCTCATAATTCCTCACAGGGACATTTGAGGGACCTTGAAGAATTTATGTTTCTGTTGATAAATGTCTCCTCATGGCCTCCCTGGAACCAATGAACAAAATGTATATTCAGACAACTCCAACTTCATAAGGCCCATGGCTGCCCAGCACTACTCCAGTTACAGGTGTCTGGAGCTCCAGAAGTGCAAAGGGCATCATCAGAGCTTCCTATTATTGGTCATGCACATATGATCAATACTCTTCAGAGGGCACCTAAAATGGAGAATACTTTGAAGGCAGAGAGAACTAGGTTCAAATTCTAGTTGCAACAGCTGGCTGTGTAACCCTTGAGGAAGTTGACCTCCTTTTTGTAAATGAATGTGATGGCTTATATGAGATTGTTTATTTATTTATTTATTCATTCATTTATTTAATTTATTTTAAAGATTTTATTTATTTACCTGACAGAGAGAGAGAGAGCACAAGTGGGGTGATGGCAAGGCAGAGGGGAGAAGGAGAAGCAAGCTCCCATTGAGCAGGGAGTCTGATGTGGGGCTCGATCACAGGACCCTGGTATCATGACCTGAACTGAAAGCAGATGCTCAACCAACTGAACCACCCAAGTGCCCCTATGAGATCATATTCATAAATCACCTGTTATGTCACGGGAAAATCAAGGAATATTCTCTTTGTATTACCCTTCCATGCTGTGTTTGCTCTGTTACAAATAAAGTAATTCAAGCTCTTAGGCTGTCAGCACCTTCCAAACTGACTGGCCTTCTCTTCTGGCTTGAGGCATGCCATCTACAGTATTTTACACCAACTTCAAGAACAAAATGTACTTACAAAAATACTTGTCAATGTAGACTACAAATTAATCTTTACATTATTAAAAATGAAGACAAACAAAACTGAGCAAAGAAGATGAGCAAGTCATTTACAACAGAATAAACACAAATGTTCAATAAATATGAAAAAAATGGTCCAACTCATCATCAAAAGAAAAACACAATTACAAAAATAACAGTGTTCTTGGTTTCTTGAGATATAATCCACATACCATACAATTTACCTATTTATAGCATATATTTCAATATTTTTGAGTACATTTAGTACAGAATTGCACAACCATCACCATCATTAATTTTAGAAAATTTTCACCCTGCTCATAAAAACCCCATATCCTGTAGTAGTTACTCCTCTCTTCACCCCTCCTTCCCCCTGTCCCCTGCCTTCTTCCCGCCCCCCCACACCCAGGGCCTCTAGCTCTAGGCAACTACTAATCTATTTCCTGGCTCCATAGATTTGCCAGTTCTGGACATTTTATATAGAATGATACAGTATGTTGTCTTTTGGGACTGGCCTGCCTTACTTAGCAAAATGTTTTCAACCCATTTGTAACATGTATCCATTCTGCATACCTGTCTTTTTTTTTTTTTTAACTCAAGAGCTTTCCCCCCCTTTTATTGTGGTAAAATATATGTAACATAAAATTTGCCATTGTAACCATTCTTAAATGCATAATTCGATGTCATTAATTACATTTACAATGTTGCACAACCATCCCCACTATTTTCAATGCTTTCATCACCCCAAACAGAAACTGTAATCATTGATCATTGTAAGTCCCTATTCTCCTTCTCCTGAGCTTCTTTAGTCTTTTCTCTTTCTGTAGATCTGTCCATTCTAGGTATTTCTTATCAGTGAAATCCTCTAATCCTTGCCTTTTTGCGTTTAGCTTGTTTCACTTATCATAATGTTTTCAAGGGTCATCTGAGTTGCAGCATATATCAGAATGTTTCCTTTTTTATGAATGAAGAACATTCCATTGAATGGAGAGACCACATTTTGTTTATCCATTCACCTGTTGATGATTACTTGGGTCGTTTCTCCTTTGGGGCTATTGTGAATAATGCTACAACACACATTGGCATGCAAGCTTTTGTTTTGAGTCTCTGATTTCCATTCTTTTGGGTACAGACCTAGGAGTGGAATTGCTGGGTCCTATGATGACTCTGCTTGAGGAACTGTCGGATTGATTTCCAAAGTGGCTGCACCAATTTACATTCCTGCCAGTAGTGTATGAGGGGTCCAGCTTCTTTATGACTCAGAAATGCTTGTTACTGTCTGTGGTTTTGATGATAACCATACTAGTCAGTGTGAGGTGATACCTCATTGTGGTTTTGATTTGCATTTCTCTGATGGTTAATGATGTTGAGTATCTTTTTCATGTGCTTGTTTGTCATTTGTATGTTCTTAGACTCTTAGTGGAAGTGTAAATTGACTTACAAAACAAACACTGGAGGACAGTTTGGCAAGTTGTTCTTTTTAAGCCAACAAACTTACTTGTAGGAGTTCACTTTAAGGAGATAATTACAAAAGTATGAGATGATTATATGATCAAGTAATTGCAGTTTTTTTTTACAGTAAAGAAAAATTGGAAATACACTCAGCAATCACCCAGACTCCCCTCAACAATAAAAGTTTTTCTTTTAATTAATTATTATAGGGGCGTCTGGATGGCTCAATCCATTGAGTGTCTGCCTTCAGCTCAGGTTGCAATCCCAGAGCACTAGGATTGATCCCCATGTCAGGCTCCCTGCTCAGCGGAGAGTCTGCTTCTCCATACCCCTTCTAATGTATGTGCTCTCTCTCTTTCTCTCTCCCTCTGAAATAAAGTCTTTTAAAAAAAGTAAAATTAATTATTGTATACATACGGTGGTATGCTATGTAGCTATTAAAAATGATGATATGGAAATAAGTATTTTGACATATAAAGTACCCAAGATAGGCAGTAGTCCCCTTATATCCACAGATATGTCCAAGACCCCCAGTGGGTGCCTAAAACCACAGATGGTACTGAACCCTATGTATACTATGTTTTCCCTATACATTCATGCCCACGATAAAATCTGATTTATAAATTAGGCACAGTAAGAGATTAACAACAACAGTAATAGAACAGTTAGACCAATATAAGAGAAGTTATGTAAATGTGGTCTCTCAAAATATCTTATTGTACTGTACCCAACCTTCTTCTGCTTGTGTTGATGTGAAATGATAAACTGCCTACAAGATGAGATGAAGCAAGGTGAGTGATGTAGGCACTGTGACATAGTGTTCTTCTACTATTAACCTTCTGACAATGTCAGGAGGATCACTTGTTTCTGATCTTGCTTGACCACAGGTCACCAAAACCATGGAAAGCAAAACCACGTTTAAGGAGGGACTACTGTATCACTGTATGAACAACGCAGATCACAGAGTAAAATGCCATTTTACCATGAGTGTGAAAATGTTCACCTTCTTCCCTTTGTATTCATCTACATAGGGAGATATCCAGTGGAATGACTGGTAAAAGTGAACCATGCTTACCTGTAAATGGTGGGATTTGGGATCACTTTTTGTTTCTCCCTTGAGATTTTCTTTACTGTTAGAACTTACAGAAAATCAGTATGTATCACAAGAACAGTAATAAAGCTCATTGCAAAGGAAAAACAATTCTGCTCTGTAACTGTGTCTGACACTTACTCTCTCCCCTTGCAATTGGGGAACATACCACTTTGACCCTGAGCTCCTAACTTCAAGCCCCAGGAGAATCCAATAAACCAGAGCAACATGGAGCACTGGTGTAAAAGAAATGTCTGAGAGTCTTTTCATTGAATGTTCTTGCAGTAATTACACAAGTTTAATTACAGCAAATAAATTAAAGTCGATACACTGGAATCAATATACGTAAAACAAAATGAAATGTGCTTGTTTTACAGGACCTAATAGGATCCCAGATAGAAATGTTTACTAGCATACATTGCTGGTGCATCTGTCTTTGAATGGAAATTTGTGAGGGACAATGAGAGAGAAATCTAAAACATTTCCCCATTCTGGTGCTCGTCGTCAGCCAAGAGGATTCAGTTTCTCCAGGCTTATTCAGAACTTTTTGTGCTCTGTCATGCCTTTGGATTTGTTCCATTTTTGGCCAGAGGGTTACTCTCCATCTCAAATTCCTTGAAAAGTCCTACTGTCATACCAAGACTGGCTTCGATTTGTGTTTATTTCAACACCCTGTAACTGCTTAGAGGTCAGTTTCTTCTTGTTTTCGGGAGCACCTACTTTGGTAGGTGCACCTGCTCTGGCTTCCTGAATAAATCTGTATTGGAAATAAAAGTTCTTTGAAATTTTACATGTCTGGAAAAAATCTTTATTTTACTTTCATATTCTAATAAGAGTGTGGCTTAATATAGAGTTCCCAGTTGGAAAACTCCCAGGATATTGGAGGCATTACTTTATTGTCTTCCGGTGTCCAACACTTCTGTTAGGAAGTCAGATGTCCTTCTGATTCCTGACCCGCGGTTACCAACATATTTTTCTGTCTCTCAATTATAGCTTTGATGTCTGTTTTTTGGCATCTGAGCTCAATGACTGTTGTTGCCTTTCCTCCTCTTATTTTTGCAGGTGAATTTTTTTTTTAAGTCATCATTGTAGCAGTATTATGAGAGAGAACAGAGATGTAAACACATGTTTTCAATCTGAGCCACTTTTAAAGGACTGTTTCCCTTTTAAAGTCTGCCCTTCCTCTTTGGATGCAAGATTAAGTGGTAGTGCTAAAGGATAATTTGCATAAGAAAACTCCAGTGCCTTCTGGAAGAGACACTAATCTTTCTTTTCAAAATTCAGTTAGGAAACCTTTGTTATGATCCAGGGCTGCGGATGAGAAAAGAACACCAAGAACTCCAGAAAGGACGTTCACCTTGAGAAGAGAGTAGACTGTACCAATGACCCAGCATTGTACCTGTGCTGTTGGAATCAGGATTGGCTGCATGAGGCTGAACAAAAGAATTTTCCCCTTGGTGCCCAAGGAGATGTACTGAACCAGTTCTCTACTGTTGAATATCATTGCATGTAGTTCTTAGCCATTATGAGTAATGTCATCAATATCTTTGTACATACATTGTTGCCTGTATTACTTATTTTTTTCCATGCACATTTCCCGTGTCTCATTGTGCCAGAGTACCTCCAGAAAAGTTGCTGCCTCCTTGGACTTAGTGTGATTTTATTTGAAGAAAAAGATTTGCTCATACAGACCGAACACATTTTTCTGATTTCATAAATGGAAGAAATATTAAGGTCTTTGGAGCCTGTCTTTTTATTGGAGTATGAATGTTTGTTAAGGTTTAGTTTCTATCTTTGAGAGAATTAGAATGCATTTACAATATGGTTATAGTATCTGATTATTAATATTCCAGAAAAAAATAATGTATTTTTTATGACCTCTAGGATTTCGCCTTTCCCCAGGTCTATACTCATTTATAGGTATATATTTTATAAACATTTTCCTAGGAAATTGAACCATGTGGAAGTACTCTGATGATAAAATTAAAGAAGCCTTTGTTTTTGCTTTGTGCTCTTAAAATTAATGGAAATGTGAAGTGTGGGTGGGCAGCTGCTGGTTTGCACCTTTGGAAGTTTCCCATGTGAAATCGAAACTGGCTTCCCTAGGGAGAAGTGAGGGAAGACAGAAGAAAGAAGCAGGCCATTCCAGGTTGGTGGGGGGCAGGTTAAAATGCAAGCGAATGTTCTCATCCGCAAGATGAGAAGATTTCTGCACCCGCCTGTGAAAATCTTAAGAAGTTTATATGGAGGCCTTAATGAGGTTCAGTCACCTATACCATCCAGATGGTCTCAATAACACATTACTCTCTCAAGGCTGTGTCCTTGAAATGGCTCCCACCATGGGAACAATGGGCAGAATGAACTTTCCAAGGACAAGGAATGGGTGAGGAGCCTCTGATTGCCTGGGTCCAGCTCCTGGGTCAACCAGTGGTCATGTCCTCTCAATGACCTTTCCCAACACCAGTAGAGTCCTAGAAAGAAAGTAACAATAATAATTTTTTCTCACAGTTTTGTTGAGATATAATTGACATATAACATCATACATGTTTAAGGTGTACAACATAAGGATTCAATGTATGTATACGCTGTGAAATGATCACCACAGTAACTTGTTAATGTACACCAGCATACATATTTTTTTCCTTGTGATGAGAAATTTTACGATCTACTATTTTAGTAACTTTCAAATATACAATATGGTATTGCTCATTATAGTCATCATGTCGGTCCCCAGATCTTATTTATGCTTATTTGTGCTGTAACTAGAAGTTTGTACCTCTTGACCCCCTTCACTAAATACCCATCCCCCTGCCTGCAAATCAACTCTGTTTCTATGAGTTTTTAAACTTTTTTTAAAATAGAAAAATGATTAATTATTTGAGAGAGAGAGAGAGCATGAGTGGGGGGAAGGTCAGAGGGAGAGGGAGAAGAAGACTCCCATCGGAGCAGGGAGCCTGAGGTGGGCTCAATCCCAGGACCCTGAGATCATGACCTAAGCCAAAGGCAGACACTTAACCAACTGAGCCACCGAGGCACCTCAGTGAGTTTGTGATTCTGGATTCTGCATATGAGAATCTGACTTACTTGGCTGAGTTATGATAACACTGCATTTATCACCATTCAGATGGTATGCTTTTGTCCACATTCCACTATATTTAGACTATATGTTATATTCCACTATATTTAGACTGAGGGATAGTTTCAGTATCCAGACTGTCAAAAGATATTGACTTTAGTGTACGTGAAAAGACTCCAGAGGCATGTGATCTTCTTTGGTCTCCTCCATGGCTTTTCATGGCCGCACGTCCTCCTGGAGACGTGGTTGGGACACATGTGCAGTAGTGGGACGGCTGCACCCGAGATGTGTGTGTTCAGGTCGCAGTTTGCTGGACCTGGCCTCTTGAACATGGCTGTTGATTTCATTTCAAACGTAAGGGTCAGACACTTAACTAAACACCAGTGTTTTTGCCAATTATCTTTAATTAAAAATGTATCACAGGGCACCTGGGTGTCTGACTCTGGTCATGATCTTGGGTGGAGGATCAAGCCCCAGGTCTGGCTCTGCCATGGACTTGGAGTCTACTTAAGATTCTCCCTCTTCCTCTCCCCCTCCCCACTGCTCATGCCTGCTCTCTAGCATGCTCTCTCTCTCCTCTCTCTCCCTCTCTAAAAGAAAAAAAAGTATCACAAGTTGCACCACACAGTCTTACAGAATTTTTAAGGAACGTTTGTTTTTCTTTTCTTTTCTTTTGAAGATTTTGTTTAGGGTACCTGGGTGGCTCAGTGGGTTAAAGCTTCTGCTTTCAGCTCAGGTCATGATCTCAGGGTCCTGGGATCGAGGCCCTCATCAGGCTCTCTGCTCAGCAGGGAGCCTGCTTCCACCTCTCTCTCTCTGCCTGCCTCTCTGCCTGCCTGTGATCTCTCTCTCTGTGTCAAATGAATAAATAAAATCTTAAAAAAAAAAAAAGATTTTGTTTATTTATTGGACAGAGACACAGTGAGAGAGGGAACACAAGCAGAGGGAGTGGGTGAGGGAGAAGCAGGCTTCCCACCGAATAGGGAGCCTGATGCGGAGCTTGATTCCAGGACCCCAGGATCGTGATCTGAACAGAAGGCAGACACTTACTGACTGAGCCACCCAGGCACCGCAGGAACGTATATTTTTCTAAAAGTCTGAAGTTATCTTCACTATGACTCATCCCTCATTTTCCTCACTGTCCAGTTATTTGCTTGACTTAGCAATTCAGCCTCCAAAATTATCTTGCAAGTCAGTTATCTCCTCTCCACCCTGAGCTACCATTGTCTTCAAACATGTTCTAGCATAAATTCAGGATCTCAACAGCTTTATAATTAGGACCCCTGCTTCCAGGGTCTTCCTTAATAACTCTCCTCTCTAAACTCATGTTGTCACTCTCCTGCTAAAAACACTTAATGGAGAAATTATTTACAAAACATTAAGATAAGACAAAGATGGTGAAGCTCTGTGGGGCTAGAATGGCAGCCTTCTATCCCGGGGCCCGAGGAAGCAAGTAAGGGAACTGTGACCGGGAATGACATGTGACTTTAGAATAGGACTGTTGGCCTTTGATAGAAGAATACAGTTGTTGCCAAACTGTAACTGCGTAGGGAAGGAGATGGAAGGGGCATCTTGAGTATTTTTAATGGAGACAGTGGCTAAAATGAAATCTCACTCTCCCTGCTGCATTCCATGTGTGGTATCTTTTAACAACTTCAAGTCAGCTCGAGTCAAGGGTAGAAGAAATGCAGAAGGCAGAGATGGGCTTGCTTAATTAGCGGAGGTCATAAATGTAAAAGCACTCTGTCATATATGATGCTATGCAAATATTACAAGCATCATTTTTACTATTGTGGAGTACTAGCAAGGAGGAACACAAGAGAACCAACAGGCAGCAGTCAATAGAGAGATGATTAAGTCTCTCCTCACATGAGAAGGTCAAAACAGAAAAACAAAGATGCTTATTCAGCCAGGGCCATTGACCAGATCAGTATTTTCTGTTCCAATTCTAACTCATTTTATAATATTTGGTAAATCAACTTTTCTGTGGTTCAGTTCTTCCAATCCATTATGTGACTGTTACAGTACCTTCTGCCTGCTGATGTGCAAGAATGTTTGGGTGATTCATTTGATAGTTGCTATGAAGAGCCTTGAGCTCCTTAGAGGAAACCAGGAAGATTTAAGTGCTATTATTAGTTAGAAAGTTTTATTGCAAATTGCTTGAGTCTCTGATTCCCCCTACCCCCCACCCCCTTTTTAGTTCAACTGCTTTTCTGTGGCTTTCTCAATTCTACCCTAGTTCCCTTTACACAATTGCAGGGTGCAATGATATCATGTATCTCAAATGACAGTGGTATAATCATATTAGCACCTTGGATGAATGTAAGAAAATATGGAAGTTAGACGATTTTGAGCCTGTCTTATGGCAACTAAAGAAAACACCTAAGGTAGCTCGAGTAGAGGAAGATTATTAGCGAGTAACCAAAATCAATCAGGAACATACCAAAATGTTATGTCCAGTAGCATTTGACATATGACCCATAACACACGATGTTCTTGGCATGCTAAGGAAAAAGGACAGCTGGTTCTAGGATGAAAGAGAAACTTCTTAGTTCATATTATTTGATACAAAACATTTGGGTCTGTTTTGATGTCAATGATTGAATTTTAAAGAATTATCCACCAAATGATATAAACTTTATGGAGACTTTCCACACATCTTCAGGGAGTAACTAAGAGATTGCAGTGGGACCGCTCCATAGGACTTTGGGGCAATGAGAAAATGTGTGATTCATTGGAATTCTAAGTCTTACTATATTCTTTCAGTTTGAGAAACAATGTTGGATATTTGGGCCCTCATGTCTCTTCATATTTTTTTTCAATCCAGAACATATAAATATTTATATCATGGTTTAAGCTTTCATGACTCTAAAGAGAAGTTTAAGATTGGATTGTACCGCTAGCCCTGCTGTCTCTCCCCTGAGAGCTGGCCTTAACCTTAGAGTAGTAGGTTTGCATATTGAAATGCCAGCTTGACCTAGCTGCCTGAAAGTCTTGAATGTCAAGCCCACAACAGAATTAATTTCTCTTACAAGTTGGTAATTTCCTGTTACTCTCTTAAGTAATGTTAATTTCAGGTACATGCTTACAATGAGAGAATTTTAGGTCTTCTATATTTTTGCATAGCCTGATGTCTATATTGTCATCATCATATACTGTCATTGTTATCCCATTCCTAGAACTCATAGAAATGGTGGCCACGTGAAGGAGGCAGGGGACATACCAACTTTAGTTCATGGTTACTGAAGCAACTCTTGAGTCAACAGAGAAATTGCAGATACTTAATATAAGCAACTATACTTTCAGTCATGTAACGATAGTAAATTTTCTTCAAGACATTGGAGAGTAAATTAAAATGAAGGCCAAGGACAGGGCATGACAGCAATACGTGACTACTGTTTTCCTATTTGTGTGTGGCATGTGTCTTATCTGTTTCCTATCTTATTTTTAACATTTTTTTCAATGAGGCACTGTTTTATTAATTTCAGTTATAGATCGTGATTAAAACCTAGGCAAGAAATAAAAAGTTCCCTGATAGAGGCCCTGGAAAACCATCTATAACTGATAGATAAAAATTAACAAAGGCATTAAAGGTGTTAGGTCATTGCTCTTGCTTTGACTTTTTGTGTGTGTGTGTGGTCAATCTATTATTTTGCAAACCACAATGAAAAGAGTTGTCTGTTTCCTTTCACTTTCTTCTCCATTCCATAAACTGTGACACACATATGGCCATCTTTGTTCATGGTCTTTACTGTCCTGTTTGCTCAGAAAGGTGCGCATGTCATCACAGTCCAGCATCTGGAAGTCCCAAGGGGCTCTGGGCAGAACCCTGGCGTGAGTGAAGGATCCAGGAGAAGCTTATTGGAGAAAAACATGGTCTTACATTCTTTTTTATTTGCATATATATATATACACAGACATATATGCAAGGTGTTTTATGTATAATTGGTTGTATCAAAGAATATACCAAGGCCTTCTACCGGTAATCTTCCCGAAGACATATTCAGGTGAAATTAGATATCTGTGCACTTCGTGGACTACCACACTTAACACTTTGTGACTGATTTCAGTTTTCAGGCCATGCACACAATCGAAAATATACACAAGCTGGGTTAAGGCGACATAAATGGACTGAAAGAAAGCACAGGCCTTGGAACGAGCAACCTGTGTACTTGGCTTGCATGGGAGCCGCGGCCCCACCGGCCAAGGCTGTGAGCAGTCTCAGAGCCCTTTTACGGAAGCGTGGGGCGCTGCTGAACAGCTGTGGAGGTTGCGCGGCGCGTGGACAGGCAGCGGGAATGAGCAGCTGGATGCCTGGCTGCGGGCTCCTTCCTTTGCCGCCTCGCGTTGCTTTGCTTCTTGTTTGGGTTTGTAGCCCTCGAGGGCAGCCTTGCCATCCTGGGCTGGCCTGGACCCGCGAGGCGCTCACGCGGGCTGGGGGCGGGGAGGCCGGGCTCCTTGGCGACGTCCGTGACCTTCGCGTCTTCGCCTGGTGCATTACACCAGGCGGCCAGTCTTCCTCTTCGGGCGCTTGAATCTGCAACTTCACGACGTCGCCACACGCTGGAGCCCCTCCAATGCAGTTCGAACCTTTTTTTACTGTCTTGTCAAGGGACCCCACGTTTCTAGGATTGTCTTGATGATCGATCACCTCCTTGCGATGGAGCCCGGCCGACAGTCCCTGGGCGAGCAGGCTTGGGCTCCGGGGCCGCGGGGCCGACGACGCCCGCCTCGGGCTGCCCGCTCCAGCCGCCGCCATCTTGGGCTTCTGCGTTGACTTTCAAAAAATGGGTTTTAAATAAATTAAAGATGGTATATGTGCTTGTTATAAAATAATTCAGGCAGGAAAAATTTAAAGTTAGTGTCTTTCAGTGTCGTGCGTATTTCCCCCCTGTTCAGACGGTGTCATTGTCTGTGACAGACTCCAGCCCCCTCTCCCCAGGCTAAGTGAATAGGGGGCCCTTTAAAACCTTGCTTACACACACGTGCATTTATTGTGCATACATATCCATCATATCTTTCTGTTTATCATATTATTCATACCATTTGTCATATCTTATATATGATATATCTTTTTAATTTTGACAAAAATGGATCACGTGCCCTGTACTGTTTTGCAATTTATCTTTTGCATTACACTGTGGGCAGCGTTCCATTTCAGTATGATGAATCTACCACATTCATCCTGGTGGCTGCGAAGTATTCCCTTGAGATGTATCCTGCTTTATTTCAACAATTCCCAACTGACGTTTATTTCCGGTTTCCAGCTACTACCAATATACTACAATAAACATCTTTCTTTGTACATATGATCTGTGCATTTGGGGGAGAGCATATATGTAAGCTAAATACCTAGAAATGGAATTCCTGGACCAAAGATCTATGCGTATGAATTCTGAGAAATATTGCCAAATGGAGAAAGGCTGCTGTTTATTCTCTCTCTAGCACTTCAGGAAAGGATTTTATTATCCATGTTTTTACCAATTGGTAAGCTAAGCCAAACCGCAGAGGGCTGGTCTGCTTTCAAGATTGGCAATGGGACTCCAATCAATTTTGCTTTTACTTCATTTTGCCACTGAGACAGCAAACAGGCAGGGCAAGGGTAGTCCCTGGAGCAGAGGTTCTCAAAGTGTGGTTGCTGGTCCAGGAACAGCATCACTACCTAGGAACTTGTTACAAATGCCTACCTTCGACTTCCTGAATCATAAATTCTCAAGGCAGGGCCCAGCAATTGTATGTGTTTTAATAAACCTCTCATGTGATTCAGATACTTGACAAAGTTTGAGAACCACCACAGTAGAGCCTGATTAAAATAAGAATACAGTTACCCAAGTGCCTCCTTTGGATGACTCAGAGTTGAAGCTGGAATTCTCTGGTTTAAGTTGAAGGTGCCCTGGGCTTACACACTCTCTGTATCTCATACCATTTGGGTGGGACAGGAGCCAAACACACTGGATGTGTAATTATTCTCATGAAAGGCAACCTCTGCTGCCCTACAGTTACAAAGCTCTGTGTCCTATTTCTTACCGTATTAGGAAGCTATAGTGGACGTGGTCAAATAGTAATAAAATTTTGGCTTCTTGTCTGTCTGAAAAATGGCACTTCATTCCTATTTAATATTAATTTCTGTAATTATAATTGAAATTGAGCATCTTTTCATTTTATAGGCCATTTCCACTTCTTTTTACCCTTATTCCCTCTTTATATTCTTTGTCATATTTTCTATTGGCTGGCTGTCTCTTCATTAACTTATAAGCAGTTTTAATTTTAAGGAAATTAGCTCTTTGTCATTTGTGTTTTTATCCAGTTTGTGATTTATCATTTGAATTTAGTCACAGTAAATTTTTGCATTGCATATAATTAAAAGTTTTATGTAGTCAAATTTATTACTTTTTAGCTTTCTGAATTGTGAATTTTTTATAAGCTTAGGTAGATCTTCCCAACTGTATGATAGTAAAAAAAAAAAAAACCCTCATATTTTCTTCTAAACTTTATGGTTTTAGTTTTAGTATAAATCTTTGATAGAAATAGAATTTATTGTACTTAGGGAGTGAGGTATGCATGTAAACATATTTTCCAAAAGCTTAAATGTTATCCCAATATCATTTGTTTAAATATTTTGTCTTTTCTCCGATGATTTGAAGTAACCTATTAATCAGATTCAAAGTGAGAATGTGTTTTTGGACTATTTCTAGAGTATAGTCTATTGATTGTGACTGTCATTAATTTATAGTTCAATTGAGGAGGGAAAAAAATACTTTCAGTACAAAATTTTCCTAACCAAGAACAGAATATACCTTTATAGTTACCCATTTTCTTTTTCTTTTTTTTTCTCTTTCTTTCCTCAGGAGTAACTTGAACTTTCTCTGTAAGTGTTCCATATGTATTTTATAAACTTGTGAATTAGAAGGAATTTTTAATGAAGATAGTTGATACACAATATTACACTAGTTTCAGGTATAGAGTATAGTGTTTTGAGAAGTCTATACATTATGCTATTCTCATAAACGTATCTACCATCTGTTAGCATACAATGTTATTACAATATTGTTGACTGTATTCCCCTTTTATCCCCTTGACTTATTCATTCCATCCCTGGGAGCCTGTATTTCCCACAGCCATTCCCCCATGATGCCCATCCTCTGATCCCCTCCCCTCTGGCAACCATCAGTTTGTATATTTGTGAATTTTTAAAGGTGATGTTTTCCTCTGTTATGATTGTTTTGCCACTGTTTGCATGTATAGTGAAGCTCAGTATCTTTATGTATTACTTTCATAGCCAGTCATCTTACTGATTTCTCATATTATTTATCCTAGTTTTTGGAGGATTCCTATGGGTTTTTCAAGTTTACAATAATCACCTACAAAGAATATAAAGCATCATAGCTATGAAATTAGACTTTTATTATAGAATTTCTGTCGTAGAATATGATCTTTTGAATAAACTTGTATTATGGAATTTTTGTTGTGGAATCTGACCTCCTTTATAGTTTCCTGCTTTAAAAAATATCACTTTTAATGAAGTAAATACCACACATATATACCACAAATATACCACAAATATATCACAAATTTGACAATTTTAAGTTGGCAATTCTGAGTTTTGACAAACGTATACAGTTGTATTTTGTGTAATTACAGAAAAATACAGCTTTATAAGTTATATTTTAAAAGATGTTTTATTTATTTTATTTGACAGAGAGAGAACACAAAAGGGGAGCATCAGGCAGAAGAGGGAGAGGCCAACTCCTGGTTGAACAGAGAGCCTGACATGTGGCTTCATCCTAGGACCCTGGGGAGATCACAACCCACAGTGAAGGCTGACTTTTTTTTTTTTTTTTTTAAGATCTTATTTATTTATTTGACAGAGAGAAACACAACTAGAGAGGGAACACAAGCAGAGGGAGTGAGAGAGGGAGAAGCCAACTTCCTGCCGATCAGGAAGCCTGATGTGGGACTCGATTCTAGGATTCCGAGATCATGACATGAGCAGAAGGCAGTCACTTAAGCAACTGAGCCACCCAGGCTCCCCTGAAAGCTGACTCTTAACCAGTTGAGCCACCCAGGTGCCCCATAAATTGTATTTTTGTATAATTACACAAAAGCATAGTTTATATTACTACTATGTCATTACCACCACAATCATGACATGGAACATATCTATCACTCCAGAAAATTCCCTTCTGCCTCCTTTCTTGCTTCTTTCTATGTCTGGCCCCTGACAACCTAAATGGTTTTTTGTCATTATAGTTTTGCCCTCTCTAGAACTTCTCTATTTGGTATTTCATTATATGGATATACAACAAATTTATTTATATTTGCCAGATGATGGACATTTGGGTTGTGTGCAGATTTTTGGTTTTTAATGGAAACAGTGATCATGAACATTTGAATGCATGTCTTTGGGCATGTGTTACCATTTCTCTTGTGTAAATACTTAGGAGTGAGATTGCTGAGTTTTATGGTAAGATTGTATTTCCACTTAATAAGAAACTGCTAAACTGTTTCTCATATGGTTGTACCATTTTATATTTCTGCCTACAGCATATGAATGAACTAGTTGATCCACATTCTCACCAGAATTTGGTATTGTAGAATTATTTTTTTAGTTCTTATGCCTGTACTTGGTTTGTGGTTTTAATATGCATTTCCCTAGAGACTAATGATATTGGGCATCTTTGTATATGCTCACTTATCTATTTTATTAGATGAAATGTCTTTTCAAAAAATTTCCCAGTTTTTTAATTGGATTCTTTGTCTTAATGAGTCATAAAAGTCCTCCATATAGTCTCCCAACAAATACTTTATTAGCTATATGTTTTGCAAATATTTTATCCCCAGTCTATGACTTGCCTTTTTATTTTTTTTACAGTATCTTTGAAGAACAAGGTTTTTCATTTTTGAAGTCCAGTTTATCACTCTTTTTTGTTTTTGTGGTTTATGTTTTTATAGAAATCTAGTGTAACTAGAGGTGAAAAAAATTTTTTTCTCCTATGTTTTCTTCTACAAGTTAAAAAAAAATCAGCTCTTACATTTAGGTCTATCCTTTTTGAGCTAAATTTTGGATAGGGTGTGGAGAGGAGTTTGACATTCCCTCTTTTATTTTTGTATGTGAATATCGAACTTTTTGGTGCTATTTGTTGAAAAGAATATCCTTGGGGTGCCTGGGTGGCTCAGTTGGTTAGGTGACTGCTTTTGGCTCAGGTCATGATCCTGGAGACCCAGGATCGAGCCCCATATCGGGCTTCCTGATCGGCAGGAAGCCTGCTTCTCCCTCTCTCAGTCCCTCTGCTTGTGTTCCCTCTCTGGCTGTGTTTCTCTCTGTCAAATAAATAAATAAAATCTTTAAAAAAAAAAAAAAAGAAAGGAATATCCTTTTCATCCTGAAACACATTGGTACCTTTACGCATTGATAATTGGTGAGCTATAGATAATGTAGGTCCATTTCTAGACTCACTGTTTTGTTCCATAGACTTTTATGTCAATCCCAGACTCACTTGGTTACTTTAGATTTATACTGAGTCTAAGTGTACACACGATACTAAGTAGGAGTTTAAGACTTGCAATTTTGAGATTCCTGATGGTGCAGTTGGTTAAGCATCCAACTTTTGGTTTTGGCTTGGATCCTGAGAATGAGCCTGATGTTGGGCTTCCTGCTCAGCACAGAAGCTGCTTGAGATTCTCTCTCCTCTTCCCTCTGTCCCTCACACTTGTGCTCTTTCTCTCTCTCTCTCTCTCTCTAAAATAAGTATAAGGAAATTAAAAAAACAAACAAACAAACTTGCAATTTTGTTTTTCTTTTTTGAAAGGCTTCCAATTTTTTCTTTTCTTTGGCTTTTCTAGGTGTTTTGCATTTCTATATGAATTTTAGAATCTGCTTGGAATTTATACCCAAAAAACCACATTTTGGGATTTTGTCACATCTATAGATCAATTTGAGGAGAATTGGTGTCTTATTTTAACAATGTTGCATTTTTGATTGATGAACATGGTATATCTCTCCATTGCTCTAGTCTTTTTAAATTCCTGTTTACTAGTTTTCCATCTCCAGGGTTTATATAGATGGCCTTTTATTGGATTGGGGAGATTCTCAATTTGCCATATTTTTATCACAATTGGGTGTTGAAGTTTGTAAAATACTTTTTCCCTGCATCTGTCGAGATGATCATGTCGTTGTTCATTTTTGGTCTATTAATATATGATGACTCACATTTTTTTCTACCATTAAACCAGCCTTACATTACTGTGAAAGAATTGGAATCTCTTCATACAGAAGGGAAATATCAGAGGGAAACTAGGAATATTGGGAATAAATAATATCTTTTAATTCCTGATATGAAAGATTAGGAATAGCATATTTGTACTTTACTCTAGATCCCCTTTCCCCATCCTTGCACATTTTTCTTAGATCTGTGCTTGCTTATATGTTCCAATGTTTATGCATTTGCATAATTTTCAGCCTTCTATATTCTAATCAGTTCAGTGCAAATTACAAATACTTTTATGCCATTAATTCTTTCTTTCTCAGTTCTTTTGATTATAGCACTTGTTTGATGAAAATTTATCATCAAGTAGTTTTCTCCAAGAAGGGCTATTTATAAACTTCTTGGTTCACATTTTTTTTTTTTTTTTTTGGTACTGGTGTGGCTGTGAAGAAATCAAGGTCATCGCGATTTTTCTCCTTGCTTTTTAGGACTGAATATTCATATAATTCTGTTTTTATTCTTAAAGGTAAGCAGCCTCACAAGGATGTATCTAATGTTGCTGACTGCAGCAAATTATTTTTTCCCTGGAATATGGTATGCCCTTTTGAGCCCCAGATTCCAGTTTCCCTTTATTTCAGAAACATATTTTATTTAATATTTGAACAATATTTTCAGATCCATTTATTTGACTTCCTTTATTGGTCAAGCTTGCATCTTGACTGTATTTAGTCTGTCTTCTGTATCTATCTAATTATCTTCGTTTCTTTGTCTTTTGCCATTTAAGTTTCTGGATTTTTATAACTCTTTTATGTTCCCAATACTTTAAAAAATAGTTTTATTATATTGTTTTATATTTCTATAGAAATAAAAAAATTATATAAATTTTTTTTTATTTCTATGGTGTTTGTTTTGTTAACTTTGATTTTCTTTGTGGATTCTGTCATATTCACCACCTTTTTTATTTCCTCTTTAATTTCTTATCCCTCCTCACAAAAATCTTCTTTCTGTATAATTTCTGTCCCCTCTTTAATTTCTCTGAAAATGTTGAGAGTTATTTATCTAAGATTTTTTTTCCTGTTTCTTGTAGTAATTCTTCTGCGGTATATATGTTTAAATATTCCCCCCCTTGTTCATAAGACTTTTACAAGTAATAAACCTATTAATTGATTGAGAGAGAGAGAGCTCACATGCACAAGTAGGGAGTGGCAGAGGGAGAAAGAAAGAGAGAAAGAAAATCTTAAGCAGGCTCCAGGCTCAGCATTGGGCAGGTTGGGGGGCTTGATCTCAGGACCCTGAGACTGTGACCTCTGTGGAAATCAAGTCAGGCGCCTAACAGGCCCACACAGTCACTCCCAAGTGGTCAACTTTACAAGCTGTAGTATATTATTGCCAGTTCTCTTACTTGGAAAGTCTTTATATGACACTGAGAGCAATCCTTGGGTGGGAGAGCTGGAAATCTGACATGGATTAGGGGAAAATTGAATGTAGATGGCGGGAGAGACACAGGGCTGTGCATTGTTGTGGAAGGTGAGGGGGTGGTCCT
>PITA01002257.1:0-18517 GCA_004023965.1 Spilogale gracilis | reverse complement strand
CTCAACATATGCTCATTTCAAAAAAAAAAATCAAATAATAAAAATATAGGTAGTAAAATAAAGTTCCTTTTTACTTTCTCCCAGTGTTTTATACCCTTCCTGTCTAGGAAGTAATTACTGTTTAATGCATTGATATATTCATTTGACCCTTTCCTGTGTATGTTTACACTTAAGAATTTTCTTTTCTTTTTTTCTTTTTTTTTTTAAGATTTTATTTATTTATTTGACAGGGAGAGAGAGATCACAAGTAGGCAGACAGGCAGGCAGAGAGAGAGGAGGAAGCAGGCTCCCCGCCCAGCAGAGAGCCCGATGTGGGCCTGGATCCCAGGGCCCTGAGATCATGACCCGAGCGGAAGGCAGAGGCTTTAACCCACTGAGCCACCCAGGCGTTCATCTTTTTTTTTTTTTTTTTCTTTACTAATGTAGCTTGGTAATCCTTTTATGCCAGTACCTATTTTTCTACTACAAAAATGGCTTTCAGGGCATTGTTCACTTGGCTGTACTATTGTTTACCTAATCATTTACTGTTCTTGTCTATACATCAACCCTAAAATGGTACAATGAACAGTGGATACTGTTCTATGAACAGTGCAGATACTTCTATGTGGATCCTGAGTGTGTCTATTACATGTAATCCTAGAAGTGGATTTTGTAGGTATAAGAAAATGCAGAAGTAGAGATTTGATAAGTACTGAAAAATTATACTTCAAAAAGTCTGTTCCAATTTTTCTCACTAATAAGAGTCTGTTTTCCTGCAAACACTCTTGTCAGAATACAATATTATCCTGCTTTTTCATTTTTGCCCATTAGATAAGTTTTTTAACTCATTATTTTAAAATTTGCATATTCCAAATTATAGTGGAAGTTTAGCATATTTAAAAAATATTCATTAGACATATATTTCTTCTCTAAATTTCTTTGTTTTTGTTAGACTTTTTTAGGATACTTTTTTCTTTTTCTTTTTCTTTTTTTTAGAGAGAGAGAGAGAGCGTGTGTGAGTAGTGGGGAGGAGAGGGAAGAAGAGTGTGGAGAGAAGAGCAGGGAGGGACAGAGAGAGAGGGAGAACCTTAAGCAAGCTTCATGCTCAGTGTTGGGACTCCATCCCACAACCCTGAGATCGTGAGCTGAGTTGAAATCAAGAGCCAGATGCTTAATCAACTGAACCACCCAAGTACCCCATCTAGGAGCACTTTATATTGGTTATTAATACCTATCTGTTATAGATATCAGAAATATTTTCTCCCAGTCAGTATTTCACCTTTGAATTTTATTTATAATCTTTTTTTAAAAAAGATTTTATTTATTTGACAGAGAGAAACACAGCGAGAGAGGGAACACAAGCAGGGGGAGTGAGAGAGGGAGAAGCAGGCTTCCCGCTGAGCGGGGAGCCGGATGTGGGGCTCGATCCTGGGTCTCCAGGATCATGACCTGAGCCGAAGGCAGTCGCTTAACCAATTGAGCCACCCAGGCGCCCCTATAATCTTTACAGTATTTAAAATATTTGAAATTTTAAAATCCTTTCATTTTATGGCTTTTGTGTCTTTGCTTATGAAAGTATTGCCTACTTAAAGATTAAGACAAAGTTTTCCTGTATTTTTCCTAATATTTATAGAATTTTTAATACTTTTAATGTTTTATTGAGCTTAGTTTTTAGTCTGTCTGAAAATAGCTAGCCTGTTATTCCAACATCATTTATTGAATTGTTGGTCTTTTCTCTCCTGCTTTGAAATATCACATGATTTATTTTTTCATATTGGTCTATTTCTCAATTGTTGGAACAATGTTGCACTATTCTTCAAATTTAAAGTGGTTCAGAAAGTCCCTCCTCATTATTATTTTAAAAATTGTGCTATTTCATTTCATTTAAACATCCTCTTATGATTTTGATTGAAAGTTGTATCAAATTTATTTATACATTTAGAGAGATCTAATATCTTTCAATATTGGATCTTCTCATCTAAAAACATAATTTGCTATTATATTACTTTAGAACCTCCTTTACTTTCTTCAATAAAATTTTACAGCATTCTTCATAAATGTGCATATCTTATTAAACTTAATTATAATATGTTACTGGCTATTATGGGATATTTAAGTACATGCTATTTAGTAATTTCAGATCTAGAAAAATAACTATTCGTATATGTTGATCTTGTATCCATGTAACTAAATTCTCTGTTCTAAAAGTTTATCAGTAGCCTGTCTTGTGTGTCCTAGATGGGCATTCACATTGTTAGATAATAATAGTTTTTTCTTTTATATATAATATTTATACTACTTTTTCTTCTAATATTTTAAAGTGTTTTCAGTTCAAATATTTCCCCTATAATAGATACTCATCATTGACTTGAGAGTGTGTCTTTTATAGTGTTAAATTCCTTAAGTAGTGTTTCTTGTTTGCTCTTATTTGTGGTTGAGATTCTGGATTGAACAGTTCATTGCTGTTAGAGTATATTTTCTCGAGCTCAGTGAGGATCCCTGTTTGCCTGGCAGTTGATACAAACTCATCACCCTTGGTGAGTCCACAGGATAAGAGGACAAACACATGGCTAAGAAGATATAAAGGAGGCTTGACTTTTGGGAATGAAGCTCCCAGTATCTCTTGGCAGACACAGACTTTCTTTTGCTCAGTAGCCACTGTGGTCGTCTCCTATGCTAGAGTTGTTAAAAAGGAGTACTGGTAACTCTCACGGTGGAGAATAGATGCAAAGGAATAAGGAATGGGCAGAGGGATGGCGACAGGGAGTGGCTGTCTTATCAGCGCCACTCTTCAGTTAATTACCTAGAACACTGTTATATGCTGCTTCCTGCCTTCACTGCCTTTGACTTGGTATTATCCTGGAGTTCTTCTGGGAAAAACCACCTTTTGGGATGTTTTATTCATCTACTGAGAGTGGTTCCTCAGCATTTTTGGGATATGTTGCCCATCTATTTGCCATTGCTCTATCACTTGTAGAAGCTCTACACTTTTCTGGTAAGCTGGTAAACCTTGTTTACAGTGTTGTTATAAATTTGCTAATTTACTTCCTTTTTGAAGGGAGTGTTGGACTGTATTTTTTCCACAGACTTCATGTTAGATCCTTTTTGATGAATTCTTATTCCTGATTAAGTATAGTGTCATCCAGGCCTACTAATTTGCTCAAGAACTGAGTGGAGAGGGGGCAGAGAGTAACTGCAAGCAGTACTTTACTCACTATTTAAAAATTTTTTTTTTCTTGCTTTAATGAGGCTCATTATATGACATGTTGGAATCATTCACAATTCTATTATGACAATTACCGTTACTATTTAGATACATTAGCTTTTAGACTTCTACTTGAACATATTTTACCATTCTTGTGTTTACACTCTCCCTAGAATTTTGTATTTATTTTTAATTTAACATCTTACTATATGTTTCTTATACTATTAGAAGCAATCATGATTAAATCCATACTTTAATAATGTCATAAGATATAATCAAATAGGTCCTCCAAGGGTTGTATTTGCCTCTATAGGGACTTTTGGGTCAGTCAGTATTTGGCTATTTTATTTTTATTATTATTTTTTTTATTATAGATTTTATTTATTTATTTGACAGAGAGAAACACAGCTAGAGAGGGAACACAAGCAGGGGCACTGAGAGAGGGAGAAGCAGGCTTCCCGCCAAGCAGGAAGCCCGATGTGGGGCTCGATACCAGGTCTCCAGGATCACGACCTGAGCCGAAAGTAGTCGCTTAACCAACTGAGCCACCCAGGCGCCCCTATTTTATTTTTAAAAAGAAAAGAAAGGAAATTTTATTTATATACTTTTATTATTTATTTTTTGAGATAAAAGTTATAGCGAAATGAACGGATTGTAAGTGAATAATTTAATGAGTTTAGATAAATGCGTATAACCAAGTAATCGTGATCCCAACCAGATACAGAATATTTACTTGACTCATTTTAATAATACAGTGAGAAATACCTATAAGAAGCTTCCCCCTATTTGGATTATTTAGGATTATTCACTTAGGCTTTGTTCCCAGAAGTGAAATAATGTTGCCTCATCTTAGGAAATTTTGGTGGACTTTTTACCAAAATATTTTTCAAGGGGTTGGATCAGTTATCTGTTTCTACCAAGCAATGGAGTGTGCCAACATTATTCAGTTGTTTCTCTTTGGTCCACTTGACGCTCTGATCAGCCCTACCAAAGGAAAGCTCCACTATTTCTTCCTGAAAGCAAATTGTGACTTTGTCATGTCAGTACTACCTCCACCCAACCATGATTCTGGGTTTAAGTGTGTGTGTATTTGTGCATAAGAAATTGCCACTTCTAGGGGCACCTGAGTGGCTCAGTTAGCTAAGCGACTGCTTTCGGCTCAGGTCATGATCCTGGAGACCCGGGATCGAGCCCCACATCGGGATTCTTGCTCAGCAGGAAGCCTGCTTCTCCCTCTCTCAGTCCCTCTGCTTGTGTCCCCTCTCTAGCTGTGTTTCTCTATGTCAAATAAATACATAAAATCTTTAAAAAAAAAATAAAGAACTTGCCACTTCTGCTTTTAGTGGTTCCAACTATTTTTAATTTCTTGAGGAATCTCCATGCTGTTTTCCAGGGTAGCTGTACCAATTTACATTCCCAGCAATAGTGCAAGAGGCTTTTCTTTGCTCTGCATCCTCACCAACACTTGTTACTCTTATCCTTTTATTTTATTTTTTTTAAGATTTTATTTATTTATTTGACAGGGAAACACAGCTAGCGAGGGAACAAAAACAGGGCGGGGCAGTGAGAGAGAGAGAGAGAGAAGCAGGCTTCCAACCAAGCAGGGAGCCAGATGCAGGGCTCAGTCTTGGGACTCCAGGATCATGACCTGAGCCGAAGGCAGATGCTTAATGACTGAGCCACCCAGGTGCCCCAACTCTTGTCTTTTTGATGACAGAAATCCTAATAGGTATAGAGTGATATCTTATTGTGGTTTTGATTTGCATTTCAGTTGGTGATGAAGGCTGATTAGAAGCTGGACCCTCAGGCAATGGCTGAAATGGTATGCAGTCAGTCTCCTTCCAGGGAGAAACTGGGAATTGGACACTTGCCTGCTGTCTTTGTGTTGGGCTGTGGGGTAGGGTTGCAGGGGGATGGGGGGTCCTACATGGTTTAAAAACTGCTTCTTGATTGGCTATGGTCCTGTGGGATTCAGTGCAAGTCCCGTTGGCTCTCTGAGCCAGGTCCAGTCACTACTGTAAAAGCCAGAGCACTAGATATGTGAATAAGCTCTTTCCAGGGAGAAACTAGAGACTTAGTTTTATTGTTAGGAGTGCACCAGAGTTGGGAGAATGGCAAGAGCTCACCAGCTCACTCAGGCTCTGGGGAGGATCTGGTCAACACCTTGATGCATGCAGGTTAGAAACTGGACTCTTCTACAGGAGCTTGTGAATTATGCAGACAAATCCTTGAAAGGAAAGCCTGGAGGATGAGCATATTTGCCTACTCTCTGCCCTGAGCCCTGAGCAGGTAGCGATGCTGCTTTGTTGGCCAAGGTCCCTTGGGACCCCTGAGTGAAAGGCCTTCTGACTCTCAGAAGCAAGTGATTTGGGACCTTCTGTCTGATGGAAGTCTTCAAAGTTGAGGAGCTAAATGTGGGGTGCAAGCCCCTTTCTTCTCAGGGAAAAGCTGGGAGTTGAGGGTTCCCTCCCAACTCTATGTCATTATGCTGGGCGTGGGATTTATGGTGAGGTTTCTCAGCCTTTCCTACCTGTTTTGATACGGTTATTTTTTTTTTAGTAGTCCCAAATGTGGGAGTCACTCAGTTTCTGAATTTCTCTCAGAGGGAATTGTTCCATGTATAGCTGTACATTTGGTGCATGTGGAGGAGGAGGGAAATTCAGGAGCCTCGTTGTCACTGTCTTGTTCTGGAATAGTAGATAAATGTTTTTTGACTAAGTGAGCTATACTGGAGACAGGAATTGAGATCTGGACTGGAAGATATAACTTACTTCAATTTATTGGGAAAACACATCAATCTAGAATTTATCCATTTAAGAAAGTTAGCATTGGAGACAAATAGCAAACGGCTGAGGAAGTTCAAAAACTGATACATTTCTGTGGGATATTCTTGTTCAACTTCCAAATCACCCTGGGTCAGGACAGTAGAGATGGTTTAAAGTAGAAACGCATAGGTCAGTGGAGAGGTTTATCTTCTGTTACTGCTGCAAAAGGACGGGAAAATGGGATTAGTGTCTGGCTATAGTACTTCAGCCATGCCTAGGGCAAACTTCCTGTTACTTTAACCTCTTGATTTTGGAGAGCCGTATAAAGCAAATCTTTATTAAAATATATTAGAGCTGTATCTCTTCATCTACCAAAATGGTAGATTTTTGGGGTCAGGGTTCACCGCCACCCCTGCTTTTTAAAGGTTTTTTAGAGGAGTGCCTGGGTGGCTCAGTCATTAAGTGCCTGCCTTGGGCTCAGGTCCTGGGTACTAGGATTGAGCCCTCACTTGGCTCCCTGCTCTGTAAGCCTGCTTCTCTCTCCCTCTGCCTGCTGCTCGCCCTGTTTCTCTCTCGTTGTCAAATAAATAAATAAAGTCTTTAAAAAATAAAAAAATAAAATTTTTTGAGAGAGAGAGAGAGAGACAGACAGCTCATCTATAGGTTGGGGGCGGGGAGGGGATGGGGATGAGAATCTCTAGCAGGCTCTGTGCCCAGTGTGGATCCCACTCGGGCCTCCATCTCAGGACCCAGAGCTCATGACCCTAAGCAAAAATTAAGAGTCATTGTTTAACCGACTGAGAGTCCCAGGTTCCCCACAGTGTCCCCCCCCTTTTATGACAGTCTAATATTTGTTAATTTTAATGTTGTGTGTTTGTGTGTGTATTGTGCTTTGCATCTTATACAATCATCTCAGCAACACATGTAGTTTTTGTTTATTTTCTAGCTTTGTCTTTATTCCCTTCCACTATCACAATTTAAATATACAAAACTCTCACTGTGGAGATGTGGTCATTACATTTGCTAGCTCTTCTATGAGGTTTATAAAATACGTCAACACCCTGTAGGGAACTTGCTGTCAAAGAAATAAAACAAACGCCCCCAAGCAAATAATCTAACTCATTACCTTTCAGTGGCAGTTAGGAGATGGAAAATTTATGAATGATAAGAGCAGAGCCTAAGGGGATGTGCTATTTTATCCCATAACCTGGGCCACAATGGAGGTGGGCATGGGCCCCCCATCTTCTGTGCATCCCTTCGCTCTCCACCTGGACCATTCACCTGATATATTAGTCCCGCGGAGAGGGAGAGGAAAGCAGAGCGAGCACCTGCAATATGGTGTGACTGCTGCAGCTTAGTGAGAGGTTGACAGGGCAGCAATTTTTTACAAAAAACAGGGGAGGGGAATTGTCAAGGTTTGGCTCCTTGTGAAATTTGCCTGTCAGAACAGATGATGCATTTGGGCATAACACTCTCCCAGTTTCTTCTTCTGGCAGTTTCTCCCTCATTTTCAAGGCTTTCAGAATTTTGCTGCAATTTATCCGTTTAAGGGGCTTTCCCCTTCACATATTTCTCTGTTGAACATTAGTCCTGAGAGATGAGAGATGATGTTTAAAAATCTACTTGGGACTGCTTTGCTTAGAGGCAGGCCAGCCAGAAGGCAAGCCCCTCCAGGATCCGCCCTCACTCCCCTCCCTCAATTTGAGGGCGGTTTGTGTAAAATTGGAAGAGGATTTGATATTATTCTACACACTTGGGTCAGATTAGCTCAGAGGGCAGTTTCTGGGAACAGCTTGTGGAATGACATGAATTTTGACGGTGCAGAGCGGGCAGGAAAATGTAATATGGAAATGATTATGATATACTGTCTGTGGAACTACCTGGTCTCCTAGAATCTTGACTTTTTTGTTTGGACTAGGGGGTGAGCATTTAAGACTAGCAAATGAAATATTCACGCAGGAGAGTTCATTAGCGAAGGTCATCATACTGACTTACATTGTATAGTTCTTCTGCCATTTTAATCCTTACCACTTTTTTAAGGAAGTAAATACTATTATCCTTATTTTATAGATGGCGGCACTGAAGCTCAGAAGTCACACATGTGCTAAGTGATCGCTTCTGAATGAAATCTGGAGCTCTCATTCTGTTCTATAGATTTTTCTAGTATCTAATCTCCTAAACAGGGAAAAAAACCTCCATCTCTGAAGTACATGGCCTTGCTTTCTCTGAAGAAGTGGGCGCCCCGGAGCGTGTGGGCGCCCCCCCTGCGTGTGGGCTCCCCCGAGCGTGAGGGCTCCCCCGAGCGTGTGGGCGTCCCCCAGCGTGTGGGCGTCCCCAAGCGTGTGGGCGTCCCCGTGCGTGTGGGCGTCCCCGAGCGTGTGGGCGTCCCCGAGCGTGTGGGCGTCCCCGTGCGTGTGGGCGTCCCCGAGCATGTGGGTGCCCTTGTGCGTGTGAAGATGTGGTCCATATATACAATGGAATACTACGCCTGCATCAGAAAGGACGAATATCCAATTTTTGTAGCAACATGGACTGGACTAGAGAAGATTATGCTGAGTGAAATAAGCCAGGAAGAGAAGGTCAAGTATCACATGGTTTCACTTACTTGCGATGCATGAGGGCTAACCTGGAGAACAGTGGAGAAGGAAAGGAAATGGGAACTAGGGTAATCCAGGGAGGGAGACGAAACAACAGAGACTTTGGACACAGAAACAAACTGAGGGACTTGGAGGGAGGGGGGTGGGGGGATGGGAGAGCCTGGTGGTGGGCACTGGGGACACCTAGAGCGTGGAGCACTGGGTGTGGGGAATGGGGAATGAATCTTGGAACAAGGGAAAAAAAAATTTAGTAACAATAAAAAAAAAAAGTGGTTAGCAGGGGGCAGGCATATATTATGTGTACAGAGGGAGGGAGTGCCTCTTTAGATTTGGAGTCTCTGGTGTAGATAGACCCGCTTCTTTGATTTTATTTCATAGTTAAATGCTGCTAGTGCGTGAAATAAAAGCTCCATTCTAGGATCTCATCTCTAATTCCCTGCCATAAGTTCTAAAACAAAGGGGACTTATTTGCCATAATAGACTGTGCTATGTATGTACCCAGAGACAGCAAAATTCCAATTAAAAGAGTATTGATTGCTCACAAATTAATGCCAACATTTCAAAATCAATAGTCACTGAACTCCTTTCAATGATTTTTATTCTGAGCCCTCTTGGCTCTAGTATTTTGCTTATTAAATGTTCCACTGTAATCGTATGCCCAATTAACATGGATGATTCTTTTGCTATTAACATACAGTTTTCGATTTTAGTCTAGTTAGCACAACTAATCATTGCAGATGAAAGTCGGTGGAATCTTACAAACTCCAGTGCCTTCTTCCCTCACCTGCTCCCAGAGATAATTTATATGCCTTCATTCCTCTGAGCCAAAAGCAGGTAAACATCTTCAGTTAAGCTGAACAGAAAAATAGAAATTCTGTGGAATAGGAAAAAAAAAAAAACAGAAAAATAAAGCAGAGAACATGAACTAGCGAAGTTATGACTGGATCAACAGGGGATATAATTTCATTGCCTGTGAGACAAAATCATGATCAAAATGTACTCAGGACACAGGCCACTGGATGTCCATGAGGGACTACCCTAGAGCGCCATGCTAATTAAATCTGAAAGGGGGACATATTGGGAAACTACCAGGGGTCAGGCTGTAGTGTGGCATCTGAGTGAGAGGAGTTGGGTATGTTCAAGAACACATTTCAGAAGACAGATGTGATCACTGTGTGAGGCTGAGGTGAAACTGATCTTCCAGTTCAATGGCTGGCCTGGGACTGTGAATAACCTGTAGCCAATCAAGATATTTTTGTGACTCATGTTAACCCTTCTGACTCCAAGGATTTCACCCCATATAGTCTCATTGGTGTCATAGCCAAGGTCCATTAAAGATAAGCAACTGTGTAGATTCTGCCTTCTTCGGCACTTCTGTTCTGAAGAGAATTGCTCATTTATTTAACTAATGTCTGCTTTCTGCATTAAGCACTCTTTGATGGCCTGGCCGGTGTGGGAGACAGGCCAGAATTCTAGCTGTAAAGTATATCAAGTGGAAATGTTCCTTAGGGACCAGGAGGCTCAGGTTCTAATCCTAACTCTGTCACAGATTGGTTCCAAGTCCTTTAATTTCTCTGTGTTTGTTTGTTTCTCTATAAAGTTGTACCAAGTAACAGTACTCCTTCCAGATCTAAAATGTATCCAACCTCAGGACCTAGAATAGCATCCTCCAACTATACTCCCTAAAGGAATTTTAAAAAGGTATGTGCCCCCACATTTTTAAGTCCACATGTCATAAGTGTAATTAGTTACAAAGAATGTAATTTTCACCATATTGTATATTATATAAGAGTTTTTAATATATTTTTATCAAAACGGAAGTTGTGGATTTTGTTCATTCAGTGTATGGTACATGTTACAGTAACATCTCATTAATAAACCCAGTTCTTATCGTCAAGTCATTCAGTTGGATCACTTGTTTTCCATCAGAAGAGAGTCTGGCTTCATTTTTTTCATTCGTATAAATTTGTTATCATGCATCCTGGTGACAAACTCATTTTGGAATACTAATTCAAAGATAATTAACTAATTAGATACACAGAAAATGAGTTGGCTAGGTAGCTTCAGTAGGGAGCCTTGCCGTGAATGTTTCTTAATTTGTACTTAAAGGACTGGCCCACAAGAACAGTGTGTTTCCCAGTGTATTCTTTTGTTTAGTGCCAGGGAGGCTAGTCACTATGGGGCAATGTACAGGTAGGTCTCAGCATGAGTGAGAAGAATGCCTTTCTTTTGTAAAGTGGGAAACTGGTTACTAAGTGAGTGGTAGTAAAGAACAAGAAGCCTGTGGCGTGTCATCAGGCACATTTATTTTTGAAAGGTTTCATATGGAAGTTGAGGGTCTGGGAATGGATTCACTTAAAACCACCAAGTTGCATATCTGTTGGGAAGTCTTCATGAGCCGTACTAAGGAGTATACAACCCAGATGCTCAAAGGAGGGGCAGAGGGTATGACACTTTCCATTGTTACTTTAAGTCATCCTATCAATAGGTCCTATATCACAAGGACTGTCTTTTGTAAAGGTCAGCAACCCCCAAACATGGCACACACTCTCCTCTGAAGTGAATTGCCCATTACATGACTTTCTGTGACCAAATTCCCAGGCTCTCTCATTAGGATATTGTTGTCTTATCATCTGCCATGTACCTCTAGCACCTATGTGCTTCTCGGAATAGAAAATATAATTTATGCAGTGTATGCACTTTCAACTTTTCCAGAAATCAGAATGCCTAGTGGCAGAATAAGATGTTGATTAAAAGGAATGATTTTGGAATTATTTGCCCTGGGTTTGAAGTTTGCCTCTGTAGTTTTACTCGTGTAAGCAGGCTGAGCTTCAGCTTTCTTTCTGTTAAATTAGGAAAAGATACTTCTCTTTAATAAGTGTTTATTCTGTTTTCTCCATTTGTTCTCTTGCTCCCATTCCCACATCCATTGTTTCATCTCTACTCTGATTGAACTTTGGAGGCACATCTCTGTAGGTTACATCACCAGAGCTCCCTTTCCCATTAGTTAGCTGCCAGTTGTTGTCAAAGAGAGACACTGATTGAGATCAGAGCGTGAAGAAAGAGAGAGATCAGGTATTTCTTTGAGGATCTCTTTCTGCTGTGGGCCATAATTCATGCAATGGTTGGGTCCCTCAACTATAGCTTCTATTGATGGTCCGAGCTTAGTATTTCCTCATTTAATTCTCTAATGTCATCCTCTCCTGTTGTGCCTTTAAGCCTATGAGTGGTAGAGTTTTCACACGGTTTCTGGTCTCTGACCAGAGAGATGAGAAAGAATTTTTAGCCAATTGAATTGGATTCTGATTCCTGGGAGGACCTTGAATTAGAAAGCATGGTTCTTTCATTCTTCAACAAATATTTATTAAACCTACTAAAGTTCAGTAAATTCTGTTGGGTTTACTGCTATATTCCTAGTACCCACACAGGACTTGGTATGTATTATGGGAGCAATAAATAGTCGTTGATGGGATACCTACCAGATAAACACTGTACTCAGACCTGGTGATTAAATAGTGAACAAGATAGACCAACTTTCTGGCCTCATGAAGCTTTTAGTCTATCCATGAGGATTGAGTGAGATCATACAGAACAACATAAAGTCTGGAACTACCTACTGAGTTGACGTATCTAAGAAATAAGCTTGGGCTTTGTCTTCCCCTCTCATCTGGTCCTCAGAGACCCCTCCATGTGGCCAAAGGTTTAAGTTGAGAGAGAGGTGGATTATGTGGGAGTCCAGGGAACCTGATTAAGCAGCTAACTTGTGTTTTCTGGCTAATTTTACAGCTAACCCAGGATTTGCCATTTCCATTTTACAGTGGACGGCAGTATGCTAGATCTGCGTGACCTGTTCACATAATAGACCTGACAGCTCTTAATGGTTCAGCTACATGATCACTGGGGTCCCACAGTCAGAACACTACAAGGGCCCAGTAGAATGCTGGAAGCTGCTTTTTGAGTGGTTTATAGTTGGTTACTATAGACTGTATGGACTTGTTTAGATTGCGATAGGGGCCTACACTGTGATTCTTCTGTTGGGGCTTACCATAAACTTCACATGGTATCTCCTCCCACCCATATACCACTAGGACCATAGGGTCTGCCAAGTATGGCTTAAGAGACAGGGCTATGTAAATCACAGACCGGACCTGCTTCTAGCTTCTTTCAAAGCCATCAGCATGTCTTATCATCTGCCAAATGAGTCAAAGTAGTATTCATAAGTGGGGAAATGTACCGCCTCTAGAACTGAAAAAAGTCTTGTTAGAGCGACATGCTTCTCTCTGAGAACATTCACTATGCAGTAATTTGCCTTTAATTTTTGAGATGTTCCAGTAGACCCAGGATACTAGACTGGACTTCAAACATCATTGATATGGTGGCTTCCTGAAACTCCATACATTTATGTTCCATGTTCTGGTATACACAGGTCTTACTAAGGGCTCGATTGTATGTCCCACTTTCTGTTCATCTGGTTTGATTAATATAATGTCATCAATATGGTGAATCAATGTGATATTCTGTAAAAAGATGGTCCATGTCCCTTCAAACCATGTTATGACAAGGGTGAGAGGGTTAGTATAGCTCTGTTGTAAAAGCATAGATGTATACTATTTTCTGTTCTAGGTGAATGCAAAATGCTTCTGATTGTTTTTATGATAAGGATAGAAAACAATGCAGAAATGCCAGCTTAATGTTATCGTACCTTTATGCTAGAAGCTGTGTAAACCTGTTACAGCAAAGTTACCATACCTACCCCAGCTACTGTAATTGGGCTAATGCTTCATTAACTTTGTGGCAGTTCATTGTCCTTCACCATGGCCTGGTTGGTTTTTGAAGGACCTGGGTGGTGATTCAATTGGGAAGTCATGGAGACTACTATCCCTGCTTTCTTTTCTGAAGGTGGAACTTCCTTCCCCTCCCTCCAAATACATATTTTTGCTTTGGTTTACTATTTCGGTCAAGGAGGAACTTGGCTTTCTTCATTACATAGTTCATTACTACTGTATTAAGGAACCAATGTTAGCATTTTTGTTTCAATTACCAAGTATGTCTATTCTGATGATGTAGTTGGAATCTTAAAGAAATGACTGATGGGTGGTTTCATAAGTTTAATGGATGAACTGTGACACGGACTTAAAGTAGGACCCCACTTATTACTGATTTCTATATCCCCCAACATGGGGGACCACGATAATTCTTTGGGTGCCTAGGTATCAGTGCCGATTTAGATTCTTTCAATTCTTGAACTATCCTCAGGACATGTTTACTTGAGTAAATGGCATTTAGGGCCCCTTTGAGGAAGGACTTGGGAACTTACTACTGAATATATCTACTGTAGTGTTTCAGAATCTTTATTCAGAGGATCTGTTCTCTCCTTTAGTTAGTGAGTTCTGGGTCTGAGAATAGGTTTATATGGAAATTGGGCAAGGGATACTCAATGTTTTTTTTTTTTGGGGGGGGGATACTCAATTTTTAATGAGATGGTGGCTGTCAGCTTCCTGAATCATCTTGATTATTTAAAATGAGGACTACTTTAATTTACTGCCCGTCTGTTTTGCCTCTAGAAACACTGTCTCCTCTCTTGACCATCTCCAGAGTTCTGTGAAAGTCAGACCTCCCTGACTGCTATTTCAACCTTGCTTCTTATCATGATACCTGTGCTCACTTGCTTCTGGGGTCAAGTGCTGCCTCTTGGTCTACTTTTTCAAGAACCCCTTATCTCCATTGTCACGAGGGAGTCCATGTTTGTAACAAGTTTTACTATTAGCCCTACTCATGACTGCCTTCATGGACATCGTCCGTGCATTTACACAGGGCCTTACTCTTAGAAAGATTGCATACTCTTAGAAGGACTGCTGCAGTCCTGAAATTATTTTTAAAATTCTTTTTAACAAGGGACTCCATATTTTCATTTTGCACTGGGCCTTGCAAATTATGCTCCTAATCTTTGTCCTGCTCCTCAGAGGACAGCCACATGTGAGCTTCTCAGTGGAACTGGCACTCTTCTCACTATGCATTCTTATTGCATTAACAAAGGAAGTGCTCTGTGTACCTTTTTTCAGAAAACAGTAGACTTTATGAAGTATATCCACTTAACCATGTCTGCCTTTTGGAGGCTTTTGATTCCTCATCCTATCCTCTATTATACTGGTTCTTGCATTTCTACTTCTCTTGGTTTGGGCTACTGTTTTGTATAAGCTTCCAAGAGCCATCCTCGCAGTGTATAAGCATCATTTTCTAAGGTCCTTGCCAGAGTGTTGAATTTGTATTCTGAGAATGTGCCCATATTAATAAACTCTCCCTATTCCAACTTCACATTCCTCTTTTTTCCCCCTGGATCTCATTTCTTTTAGAATCCATACTCACAAGCGTCCTTTCCAGGTTCCTGGCAGTATATGGCAGCCAGACCCTGCAGCACCATAGGTTCCTTCACTTTTGCCTTGAATTGGTGCTTATTTACCCTTAGTCTTTTTTTCATGAATCACTGACCCTTAACAACCACTAAATTCCATTCTTATGCTTGTCTTTTTTCTCATATTTCTTAAGCACAAGAAATATTGCATTAACTAGTGTCCCCCTCTGCCGCTATGACATTCATTGTAAGACTAGTGGAAGTTTGAACAGCTGCACTGCTCTAGCATGCTGGATACTCTGCATACCCCACCTTCCATTAGTGGTGGCTTCCTCATTGCCAGCCAGTTGGTTCCCAAATCCTAATTTAGTGTCTTGGTACCACTCCTGGCATCAACCCACTTAGATTAGGTTCCTTGGGAAGAGATTCTGAGATAATAAGGAGTTGCAAGCAGAAGAAGAAGGATTTGGGGGAGAGGTTTTGGGAGATTCACTGGTTAGGAGGTCAGGATGGTAGGATTGAGAACACTGAGAAGCTGACCTCCAATACGGTTACAAGTGATGCTTCAGCTGATTCTGAAGGAGGATCTAGAGTTGAGATGGTCATCCAGGTTCTCCCTAACGGAGGCAAGGGGGTTGGCTTTTCTATCTCCATAGCAGCCAGTCTTTAGTTGTGAGACCACTTTCCCCAGAAGTGTAACCTGTGGCAAGGCAGTTCTCTGTGGCAGAGGCGATCCCCAGTGTGAGATGCAGGCATTCTGGGAGATGAGGGCTTTCACCCTCAAAGAAGGATCTGGACAGAGCACCATAGCACTATAGCCAAATTGCAGTATAAATAATAATATCCTATTGAGAAGCTTTATGATGAGTTAGAATAGACACATGCGAACACTGGGAATTTGAACATATTCTCTTCTCCTGAATGTCATTTTTTAGTTCACAGACCGGATATTTCCAATGTAGCAAAAAAGGCATTCCAGTGGTGGTCCCAGCAATAGTAAAATTGGGCATTTAAGTAAATATTGCAAGTTTTGACAGTTTTAGCTACATTTAGTTTCACATTTTATTTATGCTTATTATTTGGTACAGCTCTTGTGGTTCCTGACTGTATTTCAGAGTATGCTTATTTAATTTTCTTTCTCTGTCATTTTTACTTAATTTGGTCCACCAAAGTACTTTTCTTCAGTTAGATGACAATATAAATAGAAGCAGGGGAGCTCAGAAATCTACCCCAAATGCTATCCCACACATGGGTTCATGATTTCAAATACCATGACTTCTGCATTACATTTTCTCTCACTTATATTCCTAATGAGGTTTACCTGCTTTGGTTCTCAGGGAAGAGCCTAGGTGGAAAACTGCAGCAATTCTTGTCCTAGAGTCTTGAAGCAAAAGCTAATATCTACCATTCAAGCACATAGAAAGTCTAATAAATAAGTCAGAAGCTGTTAAGCTTTGCCCCAAATGAAAGTTTTAGTTGAGTGGGCTTGGAATTTGCTCTGCAGATTGGTAATGTGGTTTATTATTTTATTATTTTTTCCTTCCTTCAAAATTATGCTAAGGCCAATGCCTCTCATAAACTTTTACTTTTTTTAAAAATGAACAAGAACACTATTGCTTGAAATAAGTTTTCTCATTGGATTGAGATTTTAAATCACTGATGGAAATAATTTCCTAAAATGGAAGAACATTTTTTTGCCACTCAAAGCTGATAAGCCTGATATTGTTTATGATACAAAAAAATTGTTAGATACTATTATTGGCCGGTGTCCTGTGAGTCCCTATTTGTCTCCGTTGTCTCTTTTGGGAAGGCACAGGGTGCTCTGGTTGCTTGGGCTTTGCTCTGCTCAGCTACACACACTCTGCCTCCTGAATGCTTCACTGGGGGTCTCCTACGATACAGGGCAGGTAGGTGAGAGTCACGGACATCAATGTCAATGATGAGTTCTGTTTCATCATAAATCACCTGCATATTCATGTCCTAGACTACTTGAGATTCTAGAAGCTTCCTGTTTACAGAAGCAATAAGAACAAAGCACATTATCTATTTTGTTGTAGTGGAATATAATCTCAAATCTCACTCTCAGTATTCTGGTTATAAAAAAAAAATGATTTCCAATGTGTTGGATCGCTCCATCATAGGTAAAGAGTTCACTGAACTTCTAAACAACACAAAATGATTTTCAAACATTTCACATAGCAAATGAAGCAAGGAGTGGTGGGTGATTCAGTCAGTCTGGAAAGATGCTCTTAAATTCATCTACGGAGCATTGGGTAATATCAAGAGGGAAGACAAGTTCTTTTCATTCTTTTCATTCCCTTGTGAGAATCTAGGTGAGAATCCTAGGTGAGAATATTTGCACACAGAAACTTTAAAATCATAGACAGTGGCCAGCACGTGTTTCCTGGGAGTTTGTATACTCTCTGTACCGGAAATCCTGCTTTGTAAAGAGAGCAATATAGGTTCTGGGCCACAGCTGCCTCAGTCCCATCAAGCTAGAATTCTCGCAGTCAGATAATATAGACAGCCCTGAAACGCAAGAGGAAGCAAGGATGAGCAATATTTTGGAGGCTCTTCTCTAAACAGATCATTATATGGCTTTTCTGTTTCAATAATTTGTAAACAAGCTGCCTCCTCTAAAAACAGACCATCAGGAAGACAGAAAGCCATGTGAGTTATTGCATCTTTATTGCCTGGGACTCAGGAGACGACATCAGTTTTAATGTGGAAGTGTCTTGGAGGGACTCTCATTTGGAATATGACCATTGGAAAAGTCTGGGCTCCTTGAAGGAATGTGGAGAGAGGCTCATTTCATGTAATTTGCTTGCCTGGTATCCCCGTAAGTGAACATCATTGTTAGAAAGCAAATGTTTAGCTAATAGTTCTTAGCTAAAGTTTTCTAGCTAGATTTGGGAATAGAAATATGAACAGAAGCTCATTATAATTATTTATTGCTCTGTCCTGCTATGAGCATTACTTATAACATACACAATCATAGTAAAGGCACCAGGTTATGTCTAGGCCTTGCTCATCTTTGGATTCCTATATATTTGGGTATGTCCTGGGTCCTGAAGAAACCCTTTGAGAAGGTAGCAGGGGTCCTGAATGTAGCATGGGTCTATCACTTACACTTTGGCTGGGCCATTAGGTATTTTTCCACACACTATGAAGAAGGATTACAACAAAAGAGAATAGGTATAAAAGTGTTCTTTATCTAAGACCTCTGAAAGATAGTGATTGCACGAAAGCATAGCTTTGTGGCTTTTATTGCAGAGGATAGCCATAGAGGAGGGTGATGTGTCCTTGCCTATTGAGGGTTAGTAGGCACAGGCACTCGGTATGGGACAGAATGAGACAACAGAACATCAGGCCTGACTTGCCTGGGACTGGCTCTGAAGGGAAGGGGGAGAGGCCACTTGCCATACTGTATTGTCACTGACACCCTGACATCAACACAGATAGCCTGGAGGCTTAATGGCTGCCTGGAAGTTTTTCTTTTTCCTTCATTCATTCGTTTCTTTGTTCCTTCCTTCCTTCCTCCTCCCTCCCCCTTCCTTCCTTCTTTCCTTCCTTCCTTCCTTCCTCCCCCTCCCTTCCTCTCTTTCCCTCTCTCTCCTTC